>QGSO01000603.1:1030358-1053652 GCA_011037825.1 Carya cathayensis
AGTCTTGTACAGTAAGGCCTCGGCTTGATTAAACTGGTTCTTTTGACTGCTCTTCAACCACAAGAGGGGTCCCTGGGTTAGCACTGCTTGCCTAGATAGATGTGTCATGTTGGCCACACTGTTTGTACTTGCTATTTGTCTCGGGTAAGAGTCTAGTTAGCTGGCAGTTGTCAGAGCTCCCCATTTCTGCTTGCTCGAAAGCTTCTCCATCGTTGCCCTGTGTGATAGGTCCTGTCCCATCCAAGTCAGCCCTACTATCCCCTGACTTGTTTTGGCGCCAACTACCTAAACTTTCAGATTCACCTCCCTTCTTGCCAAAGGAAGAAGCACTTCTCAATTGGGAATTTGCTCTGAGCCACGGTCCATACTGTGGTTTCCAGTCTTCACGTTGTTTACCTCCCAAGGGAGAGTTTGGACAGGAAGGGCGAACGTCCTCTACCTTTCCCTAGCTTTCCATGAAGTTCTATGGCTTTTCGCTACCTCGCGTCTCCTCCGCTCACCGTTCGGAGTTACTGTTCACGGCGTGATGCCGCCGTGCTCCGCCACCTTTGACCATCACAAGGCGACCGTGAGTCTTCCAAGACCACGCCTAGCCTTTCTCAAGCCCAAACTACCACTTTATGTGGTGGACAGACACCGTACCGCCACGTATGCTCCTCCGACGCATGTTCGTGACGAGCAGCGAGCGACGCACGGGTTATCCCGTCGATGGTATAACCCTCTATCTTTAGTTATTTATGTTTAACATAGTTGATTTGGTTGGCTGTAGACTGTGTAGTTAGTGTTTGTGGAGTTCGCTGCGTAGTTGTGAAACGAAGTGTGGTTGTGAAGTGTTAGGCTTGATTTTGTAGTTTTGTGGACTGTGCTGTGAAGTATAGGCGTGAGATGGATGCCGTAGATGTGATACGGCGGGTTGTGTGAAGAGAATACGCGTGTAGCGTATTCTGTGTAATGCAGCGACGCGCCGCGCGACATGCGCTGTAGTGATGTGGGTCGTAGAAGGAAGGGAGTACGCATGTAGTGTACTCTCGTGTGGTATGGCGATGCATCGTGTGATGTGCATCGTGTTGATGAGTGTTGTAGCGAAGGAAGTACGCGTAGCGCGTACTCCGTGTCGCGTAGCGATGCACCGTGAGACGTGTATCGCAGTGATGGGTTTTGTAGTGTGAATGGAAGAGAGTTCACGTGAGTGTACTCTGTACTAAGTCGTGATACACCGGATGGCGTGTCACGAAGGGTTGGATGGCGTAGCAGAGAAGTGTGGAGCGTATGGTGTAGTGTTGGAAACTGTATGACAGTGTCCCGAAGCAGTGATGATATGGATTATAGTCCGGGGTGACTGGTGTCATCTTGTGGTTGACTATGGCTAAGAGTATATGGATTGAGAAATGAGTTGTTTGTTTGGTTGTTATTGATAATTTTAATGAACTTGTTTTAGTGCAAAGGCTTTCTGAAGTCAATTTATCTCTTCCGAGTATAGTGAAACCTCAAGTTGGCTGTGGTGTTGCAAGTGCTTACAATATGGCAATTGAGTTCAGAAGTGAAAATCTTAAGGACTTGAGTGTTCCTCTTCCAGCTGTTGTGCAGTTCCTCGTGTTTCGCGCTCTATTCTCATAGAACGCGACGATCGAGGTAAGTTAGCCTCTAACTTACTATCAGTTTATTGTGTATGTGTGATGGGTAAGGGAACTACAATTTATGTATGTATGTTATCGTATATGCCATGTCATGCTATGTCATTACATGTTTATCTGTTAAGTATGATTTAATCTCTCATGAATATTTATCTGTTACACAATCTTTTCTGTCATACAATGTTGTATGTTATAAGTATGCCATGTTAAGTATGCCATATGATACATGTATGCCATTAAATGTTTATGATTAAATCATATTGTGCCATTTACAAGCATACGCCATGTTAGAAAAGTATATGATATTAAATAATATCTCATGCATTAAGAAAGATAAGACATGTTATGTTACGTATAATACGTGGGGCCACAACAACTGTGGAGTACGTATTATATTTTATGTTACGTATAATACGTGGGGCCACAACAACTGTGGAGTACGTATTATATTTTATGTTACGTATAATACGTGGGGCCACAACAACTGTGGAGTACGTATTATATTTTATGTTACGTATAATGCGTGGGGCCACAACAACTGTGGAGTACGTATTATATTTTATGTTACTTATAATGCGTGGGGCCACAACAACTGTGGAGTACGTATTATATTTTATGTTACTTATAATGCGTGGGGCCACAACAACTGTGGAGTACGTATTATATTTATGTTACTTATAATGCGTGGGGCCACAACAACTGTGGAGTACGTATTATATTTATGTTACTTATAATGCGTGGGGCCACAACAACTGTGGAGTACGTATTATATTTATGTTACTTATAATGCGTGGGGCCACAACAACTGTGGAGTACGTATTATATTTTATGTTACATGAAGTATGGGGCCACAACAACTGTGGAGCATACACTACATGAGACACAGCAATTGTGACATGTAGAATACGTGGGGCCACAACAACTGTGGAGTACGTATTATATTTTATGTTATGTGTATTCATGGGGCCACAACAACTGTGGAGCATGAAGTATGGGGCCACAACAACTGTGGAGCATACACTACATGAGACACAGCAATTGTGACATGTAGAATACGTGGGGCCACAACAACTGTGGAGTACGTATTATGTTTTATGTTACTTGAATACGTGGGGCCACAACAACTGTGGAGTACGTATTAACGCACGTTATTAATCAAGACAATTGAATAAGATTCCAAGTTTATGTTAAGTCCAGTTTCAGATCAAATACATGATAAGTCAAGTTTTAGATCAAGTCCATGTTATGTTATGCTCACGTATTTGTCATGTTGTATGTTCAAGTTTATGTTATTTTCAAGTTCTTATTTATGTTATGCATGGTTTACATTCATGCTATATTTCAAGTCCATGTTATGTTTCACGTTCATGTTATGTTGTTTGTTCATGTTATGTTTTAAGCTTAAGTTCATGCCATGTTAAGTCAAGTTCAGTTCACGCTTAAGTTCTGGTTAAGTCATGCTATATGTCAAGTTATACTATGTTTATGTATGACTATAATTATGCATTTATGCTTTTACTGCCATGCATGCATTTTTAACCTGTGTGTGAGTTTTATGTTAACTTACTGAGATTTGTAATCAAATCTCACTGTGGTAGTCCCAACTACCATTCCCCCCGAATGGTAGATCTTGTTACAGGACCCAAAGGAGAATTGGAATCTGACCAACTGAATACGGTCGACTAGGCCACGGTGCGATGTTGATGATGGTATAGTATTTAACTTAGGTTAATACTTGTACTTTTGGAGTTGTATCTCAAGTATTCTTTTGATCACAACCATTTTGGACTAGTGTAATGATCACGACTTTTTAGTATGCCTTTATGTATGAATTATGTTTCAAGTATTTGGGATATATTTAGTTTGGTGCATAGTATTGCTAAAGAAAAAGATTATCCGCTGCGAATATTGCATAATGCTAGATACATGTTAGGAACATTGCATCTTATATGTCATGAACGGGGGCAGGTAACCTTGTGTTGCATGTCTCGACGCTTCAAATGTCCGTTCAATCCCAAGCGGAATTTGGGGGCGTCACATTTAGCCTTAAGGAAAGCAATGGAATTATGTTCAAAATTAAACATTCGGAAAGCTATTTTTGAAGGTGATGCTAAAGTAGTGGTGATGGCCATGCAGAGTAAAGAAGAAGATTTATCATTTTTCAGTCCAATTGTTGAGGACATTAGACACCATTTTAGGAACAAGGCTGAGTAGAGTATACAATTTGTAACTAGGAAAAGAAATACAGTAGCGCATACTTTAGCAAAAAAAACTTTAACTATAGAAGAAGAAACTGTATGGATTGAGGATATCCCAGATTGTATAGCGGGATGTTTGCATAGTGACAAAGATGTAAGTAGAGAAGATTAATGGAAAGTTCTGAGGTATATTTTAAAAAAAAAAAGTTCTAGGATTAAGCAAGAATAGTTGTTTATTACCATTATTTTTTGGACAGTTGTTTTCGGGCTGTTGGTTTCAGACTACTCAAGTTGGTCCAGCCTGTTTATACAGCACCCTTCCTACTCTCACACAAAGTCAAGCTTTCCCTTGACTCTGGAGAGGAATAGCAAGGAAAATTATTGACGGTTACTTGCTTGGTCCATGCATGAGAGTAAATCCTTGCAACAACAATTCGTTTGATTTTATAACTTTGTAGGATCCATCCACTCCAGTCAAAATATATTCGCACATTGGATTATCCATCTACTCTCTATATAAAAAGTCCACATAATTGCATCAGATCGATCCTCAGATTTTCTGGGTTGCGTTCAAGAGTTTGATCGCTAGAATTAAAAAGCAAACTTTTCTTTGAGTGTTGCCATATCAGCACCAAACATTCTTAAATGATGGACAAACTTTAAATGACCAATCTGGGCAGTACCAATCTGAACTGCAACTAAAGATGGCTCCTTTTCAAGCTATGAAATGGAGCTTGGCCCAATTCAAGATTTTGATGAAACAATTCTCGATTACTATGGATTATTAAGCTACAACCAAAGTATCCATATAAAATCAGATAAAAGATTTTAGGATTGCACTTGTTGCCCATCTAGCTCTGGTCTTTGTTTTAAAGCAAATACAGGGGATGAACTTGGGGACAGTTGAAAAGAGTTTTGAGGCAAGACAATAAAGATTTCTGATTGAACCAAAAGACTGTCAAAAAAGGGAAACAAAAAGAGAAGCATAAACCAGCTAAAAGGTGAGATTGGCTTTGTTTGACCATTCATGTTAAATGCATGACGAATGGCAAAGTTAAAATGTTTTCACATCAAGATGCCAAAAAAAAGTACAAGTATCTCCCGGAACAGGTACAAGTATCTACATAATCTTAGAGTTAGCTTGAACAAAATTCATCATAAGCTAAAGCAATAGAAAGAGGAACAGGTACAGAGGTAAGACATGTACAAGTAATATGTAGATATACACAATTTGATACATTGCATGAGAGCAGCGCTATGATATAAATGAACCGTATAAAAAGAGTTGTATTACTTGTCTTGAAGTTCATACAAAGATTTAGTAGAAAATTCCAAGTAAATTACCAAAAGATTAAATCAACAACACTTGCTTAAATGTCTTCATCATACACCAATGGTTCGCGAAAGTCATGCCTCTCATGTCCTAAAACCAATTCCACCTCCTCCCAGACCTTTAAAAAAAACAAGAGAGAAAGAGAGAGAACCAAAATGCTCCCAACTCAACCATTCAATCCCAAATTAACCTGCAATGCAGTTAAACCCCCTGCAAACCCACAACTATATCACGAACAACACCGAGCACACAAACAGTCCAGCAACAACACCAACCACACATGTTTCCTCCAAATTTGCTTTGACTTTTTCCCATCATTTGAAAAACCCTTTTGCATCGGCCGCTTAAAATCCTTGTAATAGCCATTGATATCATCAAACCAATCCAATAAAATTAATCCAATAAAAAATTAAAAAAACCAAACTGAGGAATTTTATCAATGCAAAGACACTGACCTGGTGCCTAGTAAGCCTTCTACGAATTGCCCTGGCTTTCTTTGCACGCAGATCGAGAGGCATGTACTTCTTCTTCTTTTAAACTTCCCTCGGAGCCTCCTTCTGCTTCTGTAAAATCACCATCAACAGTTGCGCAATCGATAACCACATTTGAATTGCCCAAGTTTTGAGAGCGCCTTTTGTGTTATGGATGCTTGTTGAATTCCAAGTTGATGTCTTCATCATCTCAGCGTCTCTTAGAAAGTAGGATACCATTCGATGAATCTACTGAGCACTCTCCAACTGTTAAGCTCTCATTCTCTTCATGCTTATAAATTATGTGAACTCCACAACTTTTAAAGATCGGTTCATCTTCGCCCTCAAATATAAACCTTAGATTGTCTCCTGTTGAGTACCATAGCCATTCCTTGATAGATTCGATAAATTTGTAGTTTAGATATACATGATCACATTCTTCATCATCAAAGTACTCAAGTATGCTAAAATTTGTTTCTACAAGCCTGCTACTGTTTATAGAAACATAAATCTCAGGCCCATCTGATGCATACGGGACTTTTCCAAAAACAGCACAGAAAACAATTCCTATGATTTTATCCAAATACAAGGGCCCACTAATATCCAATTCACAGGAATGACTATTTGAAGTCTCCTTAGTATGGCTAAACCAATCTGGAATCTTATTCCCTGGAAATATAATATCACATGAATGGTTTTCAATATGTTCCTGTTAAACATATATCACATAATTTCATATATAAGCACAAGGCAAGCCGTAGACGCAAACACCTGCAAAAAAACACAGAGAGAAGTACTACAAGCATACCTCAACAAATGAAGGATTTGGCGCCTGACTCCCTATATTTGCACCCAATTTAGGGCAATTGGACAACTCAATATGGCTTAGCTTTCGCAAACCACATGATGTATAGAATTGAAATTTCGTTGATATTTCTGGGCATCTTTCCAAGGAGCAACATCCATCAGCAAATATCAATTCTATATTTGGTGGAAGATGTAGAATTTCTTGAAGGCTTAAGCAATTCATCATTCTGAGAACCCTCAATTCAACAAAGCTTTTGGTACTTGGAGGAAGCCTGGCAATACGACTTCCACATAGATCTAACTCTTGCAAAGTGGATGAGCAATAAATTGAGAAGCCGTCATGATACCAATTATTAAAAACCGGCATCGGATACTTAGCAAAGTATGTGGATCTTGTTAGGTGCAAACTTTGAAGCCTAGTAAGGTACCCAATGGATGAATGTATTTCATCTATTGCAAGATTTGGATCACTTGTTAGAGAAAGAGTCTTTAGATATTGCAAGTGAGGAATGCTGTTTGGGAGATGCACGAGGTCCTCGACGTTTCCTTCTATAGATAAATTTTTAATCCCATCGAAGCATCCATCAATGTTTGAACCCGAGAAATCGTATGAAAGACATATAGAATAGTCACCGAGACAAGGCTCATTTTGATTTTGCAACTGATGAACGCATTGTTTCAGAGATAACGAATTAAGAAGAGGAGTGAGGTACCCAATACTGGATGAAGGCCATTCTTTAATTGGAGTGCCCTTCAAATCAATGAAACATAAATATTTCATTTCACACTCGATTTGGGGAAAGTTTTGAAGTTTTGAGCAATTCATAATTTTAAGGTCTCCTAGAGATCTTAACTTGAGACGCCTTGGAAAAATCTTCAGGTTAGGGCAATGATCAAGAACCAAACCAACAAGATTATCGAGTAATCCAACAGAATCATGAATTTCAACTAAATTTTCACACCACAGAATATCCAATTCCTTTAAATTTGAGCAACTCGAAAGATCCAGAATTATGGTTAAGAACTTACACATAGAAAGTCTCATTATCGTCAAGTTCTGTTGAAAAACAACAAATATGTATATTAGCCCTGAGGAAGTTTAGGGCATATGAGTTTAAAGAAGGAAATATCAACAGTAATAATTGTACCTTAAATTGGCGGCCACCAATGATCTCGTTGATGCAACCTGCCTTCATTTTAAAAACAACCAGCTTCTCTCCACGAAAATTGGATGGCAAATCTTGTAAATGATAGTTCGACCAATTTAGCACTCTTAATTCATTGGAAAGATAATTAAATTCTCCAGAAAAGCGTGCATTATTGCTTATAAATATTCTGAGTCTTTTCATCTCCTTAAACGCATTGGGACTCAGGCGTATCGTGTCATGAACATGACCATCAGGAAGATCTACTTTTATCCCCTCAACATTATTTGTTCCCTAATGAGACAATTCACAAGAGTGCAAGTGAAATCAGATCATTAAAGAAATATCACATTATCTATTGATACATACGATATTTTATTTAATATGTAGTTCTTTGTCATTTGTTATGAAAAGAAATTCAACACTTTTCATGTAAGTTTCACCAGTAAAAAGTGTTCAATTGAAAAAGCTTTTAATCTAAGAACTTACAGTATTTTCCTCTAGTACATAGCGAATATCTTCATAAAACCATAATCTACTACGTGCACCTGGTTCTTTGGGTGATTCCTTTCGGACAATTTCTTTGCCCATGTCTTGTAGCAAGTCATGCATCCAAATCTTATCATTAACAGTGATAAGACACTTATCTATAAGCTTTTGGATACCACAATTAGGATGGAAGTGACAACTCTCAAATATTTTATAGACATCAGCCGAAGGTTCTCCTTTAAAGAAACATGCAATATCAAGAAACATGTCCTTCTCATGTTCTTCCAGTCCATCATAACTTACTTGAAGTACACTCTGAATATCTTTGTTGGGTATTTGTTTATATTTATCCAATGCACTTTCCCATTGACGAATGGTTTGATCTTTCAGAGTTGAACCTAGCACTGTTAAAGCTAGTGGAAGACCTTGAGCATATTGCATTACTTGTTCAAAGACTTTTGCATAACTGTCAAGTGGTTTGTCTTTCTCAAAAGCATGCAAGCTGAGGAGCTTACGAGCTTCATTGTCTGCCAAAATCTCCAACTCATATTTTGAATCAACTTTAGAAATATTTAATAAACGTTGATCTCTCGTTGTTATAATGATTCTACTTCCTGGACCAAACCATTTAGGATCTCCAGCTAATGTTTCTAGTTGTTTCAACTCATCCACATCATCTAGAATTAGGAGAACCCTTTTAGAGTGAAGTCTATGACTAATCACATTCATGCCTTTGTCAAAATCACGAACATCCAATTTTTCTCCCAAGATCTCATCCAGAAGCTCATTTTGTAGTCGAATCAAACCTTTTTTTTGTTTTGAAATTTCTCTAATGTTTTTCAAGAAACAACTTCCTTCAAATCTATAAGAAATCCTATTATAGATATCTTTTGAAATAGTTGTCTTACCAATCCCACCAGTTCCGAATATCCCTACCATGCACACAATATCATTTCTTTCCATACTTAAATGCTGATAAATGTCTCGTACACGAGACTCTATTCCAACTGGATACTTAGCAACATTAAGAGATGTATGATTTTTCATTATCGACTCCACCCATGTAATGATGTCCCGAATAAAGTCTTATTCATTCCTATCAATAGAAAAGACGAGAAATGTAAAGAGTTAAGACTTTTCAATGTATTACACACATAAAGATGACTAAGTTACAATTTTTTTTTTCCTTTTTTTCTCCATTACAAAATGACATTAGTAGATAACCATGTCAAAGATAGGCTTTATTCTTCCTCATGATCTTTTCAGACTACATTCTTCGTTCGTTATATGAATTCTTAAACATTTTAACTTCTTTCTTGTTCTATTCTCGAATTTGTCCCTTCCTTAAATTCTTAATTATGAAACTTATAACTAATAGTATTTTTCAGTCTTTATATCTCAAAACAAATTGATGTTTAAAACCTTTGCTTATTCTTTATATAACCCAAAAATAAACAATTCACGACTTTTTTCTTAATTCTACGTGGGCAAAAGGAAAGGAGAAAAAAAGAGAGAGAAGATTTCGATTGATTTGTATTTTTTCATATTCTTCTATTCTCTTTTTCCTATAAACTTCATACTATTCCAACTGGATGCTTTATAACATATTTAAGTGTAGGCTTTACGATTGAGTCCACCCATTTACCGAAAGTCTGAATAAACTTTGCTTCATTGCTATCAATATAAAAGACAAAAGAAATTTAAAGAGTAAAGACTTTTCATTGTAATACGTACACACATAAAGATGATTTACTCACAGTATCGCTTTTTCTTTTTCTCTCCATTACAAAATGATAGTAGTAGATTACCATGTCAAAGATAGTCTTTCTTCTTCCTCGTGCTCTTCTCCAACTTACATTTTTCATTCTTTATATGAATTGGTAAACATTTTACTACTTTTTTGTTCCATTCATGTTCTTCTATTCTGTTTCTCCTACAAACTTCATGGGAAATTAATATGGTAGTACGATATTAAATCCGTCAGTATGGTATGCATGAATAAAACACAATGTTGAAAAAACTGATAAATATCAAATAGTTATGCATGGCACCATATGATCTTCATCAATTAATTTGCAAACTCTCAGATCCGGGATTTGTCTAAATTTTCCTCATAAACTTCTCTTGAACATCATATATAAACATATATATAATATATATAAGCACAGCTCATTAAAATTACCTGTCCCCTAATTCAAATCCGGACAAATTGGCTACTTTTTCTAAAGCTTCCTTCCACTTTGTAAGCTTTACTTTATCAGCCTTGAACTTGTGTTCAACTCTAGCGAATGCTTCTCCAAAATTCCCTTTTTGATGTCGTACATCCGACAGAGGTACATTGTAAAACAAGGGTAAAACATGAATTTGTTTCACCGTTGCCTTACACTCAAGGATCTTCAATAGCTCATCTAAACACCATCTGGAATCTGAATAGTTCTTTGAGAATACAACGATAAAAATCATTGATCCTTCAATTGCTTTGAAAAGTTCTGGCGAAATTTCCTCTCCTCTTTTGAGATTGTTGTCTATGTAAGTGTTGATTCCCCTTTGATGCAAATCATGATATAGATGAGAAATAAAGTTTTGGCGTACATCCTCACCTCTAAAACTCAAGAATACCTCGTGAGTCCACCTAGGAATGGAAGATGAAGAGAATGAGAGAGAGGAAGAAGCTCCTAATTGAAAAGTCATGGAAGAAGTGCTCATCCTGATCGATCTGATGTGTATGCGAGATTAGTATATATCACCAAGAGGTCCAATAATTATAGATCGAGTATGTATTGCAAATAAATAATAATAGAGAAGTGGATGATCAAACTTCTCGGCTACGTCATGTACCTACTCCAACATGAAGTACAAATTTAAATGAAGTTGCGTGGGAAGTGTCTTGGTCAAATGACATTATCAGCGTGGGGAAGTTGGGTGGGAAGTTTCTTGGTAAGCCAAATTGCAATACCCAAGCTTTCACACGGTTTTGAACTGATCAAGTCCGTCCACATGATAAAACAAAGATCCATATTGAATACATGACAATTGGATTGTTCTAATGACATTTCTGTATGAACTTTAGACTATTAATTCGGATATCTTGATGACGTGGGAGCATTGAAGATTTATCACATCAGAGGAAAAGACGTTGGCCCCAAAACTTAAATATGATCATGCTGTAACAGTAGCTATATATACGGCTGATGACGTCGAAAGAACTTTATTTAAATACTTTTTCTAAGATCTTGCTAAATTGAGACACAAAATTTACATTGAGGTCTCATTTAAGTTATTGTATTATATATAAATTTTAAAAAAAATTTATTTAAAGATTTAAGTTTTGCTATGTTCAAGCAAATTCGCATACTGATCTGTATACCAATGTTGCTGCCTTTATATTCAAAATTCAAATTGGTATTATTTTCATTAAAATCTGATTTTCTGACCCAACACGTTGGATAGATGCACGTATTGGTGCGCAGAATCACTTACAATCAGATTTTTCTAATTATGAATACTTAAATTTTATATTAGACCTCAATTTGTATTGAGCCGCCCCTAGCTAATTCTTAAAACATATTGATCAATTTTATTTGACCCCATAAGCATGCGGGAATACCGGTACCTCATTACTAGCATGAATATTGCTGCTAGAAGCGAGTCAAGCGACGTTACCCTGGAGTTGTTTTAAGTGTCTCTTTCCAATTTATCTCAATTTATCATTCTATATATAATGATCCTTAGCATATTCGAATACAACAGGTAGGGTATGGGGACCCGATCCTCCTCTGGTATCTTTCATGGTAAGAAATAAACAAATACCATAGACTACTCACTACAACAAAAAGGGCCTATTGCCGCAAAATTTTTTGCCAGAAAAACTATCAACATTTGTTGCAAATGACCATACAGTTGCAGAAAAGTCCCGCCGCATGTTTGCAAATAATAAATTGCCAATTTAACTATTATTTTCGGCCATTTAAAAATTTGTAGAAAATAACTACTTATTATGGCAATGGAAGTCGCTGCCATAAGGCATTTTTCTTGTCAGAATACTACAACTTGCCCTCCCAATCTTGATTAGTTAACTCAATTCCCGAAATGCAACCTTGCCACTTATATGTTATTTCATCAATTTAGATTGTGGCTATTGAATACTTACTACACATACATATTGTAGGAAATATATTATATTGGAAACTTATGTTGCCAGAAAAAATAGTTCACAGCAACTTCGAAGCCTCAACTTAATCGCAATGCGGTTCGACAAATTGAAACTAACTTCAATTAGCTTTAGCTACCACTACACATTTATGTAAAAGGTTATTATTGGCAACTATGTCTTTTGGAAAATACTTTTACTGAAAATTGTGAATCCTCCAATCTGCCTTATTGCCGACTAATTAGTTTTCTCACTTTAGGAATTCATTAATGATTCAGCTATGCCAAAAATAACTATTCTTGGCCATTATTTTTTCTGCTATAGCTCAATCTCGACAAATTTGTTTTACATCTAATTCCGAATACAATGACCTACATTTGGCAGAGATTGAAGGGTCCTGATGATGCATTCTTGTCAGAAAACCTCTATTCCCACAAAACAACCCCATGTTCATATCTCTCACAATTACCTGGCATGGCAAAAGATGATTTCTTACTACTTTACTACCCTACCATTTTGCCACTACTACACAATAATGATAAATATGTAATTACTATACAACGGTGACCTCAACCAGATTTTTCTCCATAAATTAATGCTTAATACATAATTAGTAATTTGCAACCTATGCGTGTTCCCGCTGATAGATGGCTTTGATTTGATCATGCCATCAGTTTTTGAGATGAAAAGTATAAAACAAAAATGTCAACATTGTTACTATAGATCAACTTGACATCTTCCCCTTTAGCACATTTCCAAATAAATAGGAGAAATCAAGTGGACACAAATATTTGATTACCCAACTAACGACTCACAAACAAGACACATCCAAATGAACACATCTATTTTATATATCACTTAGTTCTCCATTAAACATATTTTCCATCCAAATGCACCATGTTCTTAGGTCAATATCCAGCCAACATAAACCACAAATTGGACATGATCATATCAACACATATGACTTAATCATCAATTCTAGTCTCATTAATTACATGCTTCCCATAATTGACATCTTGTTCAATCTGACATGCCCAACCAATATACAAAAACAACATATTCACACATGAGTCCCATTTCTATGTCCCAAAACAGAACTATTACAGATCAAGATATATAGCATGGTTTCTAGTCTCTTCCCTGGTCAAAGGTATCTGTGGGGATCTTGGGTAAAAAAAAAACACACCTCATTGTCCTTATCATCCCAAGGTTGGCCTCATTGTGTCTTTATCAGGATAGTTTCTTGAAATCTCCTCTTGCTGCCATGCTTCATACTCCTTGCACATATATTTTGAGTTAAAGTCGTGAAAATTCTTTTTTTTAGAGTTGAGTTGCTTCCAAAATAGCAAAGTTGATAAATTACCAATATTATGACAATGTTGGACACTTACTATGTACCCTATCCCATCATGCAATTGACTCTACTCTCAGCCACCAATTGCACGTATTTTTATCCAACCATGCAAATTATTTAGTTAATCTAAAGCATTGATAGTTTCAATGGATATCCAATTGTCAGAAATACATACCTTTGAGCACATATATTTTGAGTTATCGTAATGGAAATCCAACATTTTTACCTATGAGTTGCTTCCTAAATAGCAAGGCTGATAAATGTCCAATATCATGTCAATCTTTGACACTTACTAACTACCCTATCCCATCATTCAAGTCATTGTACTCTCAGCCACCAATTGCATGTCTTTTTATGCAATCATGCAAACTATTTATTTAATCTAAAGCATGGACAGTTTGAAGTTTAGGATTTCCAAATTCACCATAAATGAGCATATGATAGTGTTAAATGGAGGAAAAAAAACATTGAATTAGGACTTAATCAGTGTGTTTAAGCAAGGATGAGTGTGGAAATTGCATACCTTACTCAAGGTTTTCTGCACCAACATGGTAGCAAGTACTGCCATTGTCAACCCATACAAGGTTGACTGTTAAAGGAGACACAAACTTCGAAGCTGATGCCACATCCATACAGGTGCACAACAAAAATTACCAAAATGTATTACTCCTTATCACACCTTACTTGTTTTTTCATCCAGGACTTCCCAAAAAGCAAAAGCTAGGCAACCACAATAGTATGACATACATGTGCAAATGACCATATGAGCATAAAAACCAATGGAATCATAAAGCAATATAGATATTCATTTGGAAGGGTCACTTAAAATGTTAACATTAATTTTTGATTGGAATTATTACTACATATAATCTTTATCAATCTTTTGCTGGTCATCAGATCAATTTTTCATATTCATTATTTAATCATTCAAGGGGGAAGCTAGAAAGCATCCAGATGCTGAAGCTTTTGTTCCAAGGTTCACCATTAGTCCCCTTGTTGCTAATGAGGATAATGGGTTTATATAAGAATGAGCCTACTAATAGCAGGTAGGCAAACAATATTTTTTTTAAGTTAGAGACTGGGAGTCACCTCCATGTTCCCATAATTTCTGATTACTAATCTCATTTTGGGTGTAAGTATTCGAAGCTTGAGGAAACGGTTTTACTTAGAATAGTAGCTAAATGGGAACATCAGATTAATTTAATACCGCAACAAGATTTGTCTATTTTGCCTTGTATAATTAATGCACCTACGAGAGACAACACGTTTGGTGTTCCAGATATTTCTCTAGTTTGTTATGCAAGTGGGAATGCCATCTTTTTGCACAGAAAGGATTATCTACATGACAAGTTGTGGGGAAGCAAAGATCTTTCCAAACAAGAATAAGAATGTACGAGTACATAGGCAAACCAAAAACAAAAGCTCACAAAGGAAATTTATATAAAAAAAATTCAAAATAACCTCAGCAAACTGGAGACCAAACAATAGCAAAACAAACCCAATGCCACCTAGGAAAAAAAAATAATCACTAAATTGAGATTAAAAAAAATAAAAGAATCAAAACAAATAAAGCATCAGAAACACTCCATAAGGTAGGAAGACTTGGTTGAGTTCATGAAAATATTTTTGACATTAGAGGACGTCTAAAAAAAAATGCTACTTCACCCTAAACTAGTACCAACTGGAACTTAAAACTTACCAAAAGGTTAGAAACTTTGGTCTTTACATAGGAGTGTGCATGATTTCTTATGCACAACCACATTCAGCTTAATGGATCCAGCATGTGTACTCCTTGCTGAAAATAGGATAAATATTTCAGTCAGAGTTCATTAGGACAAATCGAAAGGAAGAAATAAAAAAAATTATGCAATGGAGCAAATGGGATCCACTCCCATGAAGTGTACGTTACAAATAGGTTGCTAATTGGTTAGGTTATGCTCCTGGAAAGAAGCGTAAAACGAGGTAGCTTTGTCCTATTGACTACTTTATTTGCCTGGTATGTTGAGTGTAACCACTTGAATGTTGGTCCTTCCTACAAGATCTTGGATCTTCATGCCCATGAGCTTCCCCAAGGTTATGGTATATCAACCCATGCATGCACACTGATAAGCTGCTCATACTTGGCTCATTTCTAATCTTAGAGGCATTAAAGCAAGCTGCAGGTATCCAACACCTTATTTTGATCTTAGTGAGGCTTAGTTTTGTCTTTTGTTTGTTTTAGATGCCTTGGCGATCAACCGAAATATGCCAAATTCCAAAAGGCAAAGAGGTTTGTTTGGGGGTGAAATATAATGTTGGTGGCCTATTGATCTATCTCTGAAAAGCCAAAATACTTTCAACCTGGTTTGAAGCACAAAATTTATATATATATTTCTTACAACAGAGATGGGTCGACCCCATAACATCCATGCATGCACATCCCCAGCCAATAAATAATTATTAAGTACTTAAAACCATAAGAAAAACAGAAGACAAAAACAAAAAGTCATAGAACCTGCATCTGTTTTTTGGCAGAATGTTAATGGGACATTTGGAGTTGGACTACTCAATAGATGGCATACAAAAATACTTTATTATTTGGAAGATATTCTTGGATGATGCCAAAAAATAAAGCAAGCTAATTGACCAAAAGAATGAAAATTTCTGCTCTTGGCTCTTTGTATAACTCCAGATTCAACAAAAAGTAATCCATATCAAGCAGACAAGCAATTCCTACTATGGTTATAATTTATGCATGTTGAATTACATATGCAGCTCCTTCTAGATCTTGGAAAGAAGCAAGGAAACAAAGGAGAAAAGGGCTATAGTTGCTTAAGAAATGAAGATATCTTCATATTTTTGCAATTATGCGTCAAGTATTTTCAGCAACCTGAAGCTTCTTATATTTGCTTAAATCTTTGATCTTGGTCTTAATTAATTATTTTATGTGTCATGTAGTTCATCAAGAACATTTTTGGTAATCATCATCAAAAGGAAAGTCAACAATACTCAAGGAAAGCTTAGAAGATAGTTGTCCAGACCAGGAATTCCTCACTATGTCACCAGTTAAGCCCTGAAAAACCCTACAGCTGCTGCTAAATATGCTAAAATCAGAAAACCTAGAGGAACGAAGCTTTCAACCTAACCCCTGCTGCCGCCCCTCTTATGCCACCCTAGGAAGTTAACATCTTATCAAAAAGAAAAATTATTGGAGAAAAATCTCTGGAAGTAACAGCCATTCTAGTAAAGGTTCAATCCAGAGTTTCTTCTTTGCCACCCCTCTGTAGCCTTGTTCTTTCAAGTTTCCTTCGCCATTATCCATAGAAATAGGTTTCCCAAAACCCAGGTAAGAAAATTGTAAGAAAACATCTTTCTAGATTCCCTATTATGTGGCAGGTACACATACTATTTCCCCTGTTTTGGCTGTCCAGGTTTAAAACTACATGATTACCATCCTCTTTGCTTTACCCTATCTTACAACAAATCTAACTGAGCATCCTTAAAAATTTACAGACTCCCTTTGATGCAACTCTGCCTATATGATTATAGCTCTCATTGAGTGCTGCTGTCCATGCATTTATAGCACCAAAGGGAACCCAAAAAAGATTGTTAACTGCTGCCATTAGTGTGTCACCCACTTCACAGCTCCCTATCCTGGATTTTTATCATTCAAATTCATTGGAAAAGTTCCCTAATGGCTGATCCAAATTCAAGGTAAAAATGAAACACCCAAAAACCACTCCATGTTCTTTGTATTGGAAAAATTTTGTTCACTTGTATCTATATAAGGCCATCTATGTAAGGCCATCTTTATGAATCCTTGTTGGATTACATTGGCATTGTTTGTGTATAGTACGCTCCATGCAAGATTCATGCCAAGGATGTCATGATATGATAGCCATGCATACAAATATTGCTATGTCACAATTAATGCTACGCCATGCATATGCATATTCAACTTTGAATGTCCCAGGTGATGACGTGAATGTTTTGAGGAAGTGAGCTAGGTATAGACCAAGTTTTGCGAGTTATCTAAACATCATCATGTTATGCTTCATAATTTAGTAGCATTCTTAACTCTATGGGAAGGGGGTGTGCCTGTAGTCAATACAAGATACCCATGAAGTGTTGTATTCTTAACAGAATTTTTTAATTTTTTCAAATGACTTCTCAAAATATCTACTGCTCTAAACGAAATAAAAAAAAAATATGTACTTCATTACCCAACAGCTGTACTTGCAGTGGGAGGTAATTTTCTTGGGCGGGGAGTGGAATTGTAAATTCCATCCCATAGTACTCCTAAAATATATTGGGGTAATCTGAATTGTTGTGTGAACAACCTAGTGAAATCTACAACCAACCTTATAAACAGCCTCTTTACAAAGGACAGCTCGAGGCACTTGAGGACTCAAGTCATCTTCACTGCTCGAAGCATCACTATCATCGTCGTCTTGAATCTTCTCATAATCAAGGAGAAATGACAGAGCAACAATCATGATCCTAAGTAATTCAAATGCAGGTTGTGATTTTCAAATGTTCAAAGATTATAAATTACCCATAATTACCAACAAAAAAACAATACTCATATACCTTGATGAAGAATGAAAACATGCAATACAAATTGCATCTACAGTTCTATCATCGAACCAAACTCTTCCTTGGTGAAGCTCACATAGGGTGATAAGCGATCTCCTAGCTTTTGCTTCATCCTCTTGCTATCAAAATATTTACAAAATATAAAAATCAATTATCACTCCGATGAAGCTTTGCTCATTGATTAGGCAAAAAAAATTACTAATACAAACCTAAAGCAGTGAAAAGAATATATTTTGAAGCGGATGATTCTTGTTCTTATGCTTCTGATTCATTCGCCTGATGCTATGAACAACATGAGAGAACGCCAATTTTCTTAAAGCCCTATCACCCATAGTCTATAGCTCCATGAACAAAGCTAGAGTGTCCCCAATATCAACCATCTAAAGTAAAACAACAAAATATGCCAAATTCAATATGAAAAAGCTCCGTATAAAATAAAAATCACATCAATTTTTATTTTTTATTTGTGAGATTTAGCGATATTACCTTCCTATTAGCGAGGAAAATGAGCGATTGAACGATATGACATCTCAGACTCGAGAGTAGTGAACACGCGGAGGAGGCTAGGAAATGGGAGAGTTGCTTGGGGAAGTCGGCAAGGTGATGAGGATAAAAAGGTGTGACATGGGCTAAGAGCATGGCCCTATCGCCGAGGTCTTTGGCTACGGCGGGGTTGGTGGTGATGCTGGTGATGGAGGTGAAGCTAAGTGCAGCTTGCTGCTGGAAGAGCTCCAATGTGACGCCCCCAACTCCCACGTACGGCCACGTGGAAATCGAGACGTCGGGATGATGACAACACGGTCACACATCCCATCGTCAAGTGCCACAAGTGTGTGCACATGCATTAAATGTACAAATAAAAACACGCAGCAGATAGTAAGTCATATAACTAAGTACCAGAATTTTTGTTTAAATTACAAACCAGCTTAAAACACGCGTAAATAAAATATTACATGTTTAATGCTATCTCAAATCCAAATACATAACATCAAAACAAATACAAATAAAGTCCATAGATAAGCATCTCCACATCAAAACTCAGGCGGAGCCGCCTCCTCGTCCCCCTCAATCTCTGCATCAAAATCTACGGTACCAAAAATGGTGCTGCAGGTAAGTAATCTTCCAAACGCCACAAGATAAAAATATATTAAACTCCACAATATGCATGAAAAGATGTCCAATGCACATGTCCCAAAAATCCACATTTTTATCACGCACGCCAAAATCCCATTTGGCCCAAAATATATCCTTTAAACATATCCACGCCATTATCCCAGATAATAGCCCACAAACCAATCTCGTCATTTTCCCAGAAAATGGCCCAACAACCAATCCATCAAAGCACTGTAGGCGGGAATCGCAAGCGGGACTCTACCACCATCCCTGCTCACCACCATCCCTATGCGTGCACCGTAGGCGGGAATCGCAGGCGGGACTCTACCACCATCCCTGCTCACCACCATCCCTACACGTGCCTCTGACTCAAGCCAATCAATCCAATCGCTCACATATACCAATAAAACATGTTTCGCTTGAAAACCCAGATTTCAAGATTCAACACATGCATATGCATGCACAATGCAATGCAAATGATACCACACCAATTAACCAACAAATCCCAAACATCAATAACAACCAAACAAACAACTCCGTCCTCAAATCCAACCGACCCCTGACCCCTCGAACTCAGTCCAGAATAACCAACCAGATCACAAAAAATTATTGTAAGAGTAAAAATATATTTAAATCTAAAATGAAGTTTGGAAAATACTTACAGCGCTATATATTAATTTTCGAAGGATCGTCGCGCAGCAAACGGTGAAGGAAAAGCAACGTAACAATGTAAATACACTGTTGTCGTGGGTTGTAAAATACCCACTTTTGACTTTTGAACGGGGGCAAACCAAGGCTCGGGATTGATAGGGAATGGCTTAGGAGTGTTTATGAAGCTAAGGGAAGTGGAGTTTGGCCGTGGGTGGCGGCGAAAACGGCGGTGGAAGGGCTTAAACGCCCAAATCGGAAACTAGCTCCTGGGAGCTGCTCCGGCGACGGATCGAGGCCGGAAATGGGTGGGTTAGGACGGCAAGGAGCCGGTGATGAAGTGGTGAAGAGGTGGTGGCCGGAGGTGGAGCGATGGCGGCGAATCGGGGCTAAAACTGTGCCGCTTGATGGGCTTTTTCCAGCTAAACGGCGATACGGTTGGGGATGAAAGTTGATGGGTTGGTTCACCGAAGGGAGGGGAAGAAATTGGTGGGGGTGGTGTGGGCCCCGTCGGCCGACGGTGGTGGGTCTGGGCGGTGGGACGTGGACGGCATGAGGGAGAGGAGAGAGAGAGAAACGCACGGGCTGGGGGGCTCGGGGGAGAAAGAAAGAAGGGAAAAAAAAGAAAGAAAAAAGAAAGAAAAAGAGAAGAAGGAAAAAGGAAAAAGAGGAAAGAAAAGATGGGGAAAAGAAATGAGGTTCAATCCTCACCTCTGGGGTCCAACAACTGATCCAATGAAAATTATTTTAAAAGCAATAAAATCAAGAAAATATTTTAAACACAACGTAAAGCTAAAATATAATAAATAACTAGTAAAAACTAACTATTTAATTTTAAATCCAAAAACAAGCTAAGATAAATTAAACAGCAATTTAAACTCAACAGCAATTAAAATATAATTTAAAGTCCGATTATTTAAAATAAAAGTGCTATTATTTTAATGAAATTAAAATATTCTTTCAGTGAAAATACACGTAAAAACGGGGTATCACATCCAAGGAGGATTTGAATTGGTTGTAGACGAGGACCAACTCTGACTCGTACCCTTCTGGGTCGGACTTCATCTTGGATTGAAGCGTCGGAAGGCTATGTAAAGCGGAACTACATCCCGACGCTGAGAGTGGCTCAGGAGAAACACTGGGCCGCTGAGAAGCCATGAGATTTTGGTTTTACTATTGAGAAAAGTTAATAGGCTTCGGTTTTTGGGGACTGTAAAGTGAAGAAAGAAAAGCCCTAGAAAGGAGGCTCAAACCCTACTCAAAGCTAAAATAAAATAAAATAAAAGTTAGATACAATGAAAATACAAGATAGGATCTAATTGATAAAATTATAAATTTTAAACGTATATTAATAATTTAAACATATAAATTATAAAAAACTAACAATATAAAATCTAGAAGTTATTTCTACCTTTTATAGTTAACCCAAAATGTGACACCCCATATGAGAATGAGGAAGACCCAAAAATTACCACCTTTATCCAAGAGTAAATCCCACATTTGAACCTTCCATCTACCCTAAAACCGAGGTACAGATCCAAGTGGTAGCACAGTAGATATTTGAATCACCAAAATGAATATAACTCATTATCAAAATTAACTCAAACCCAAACAAAATGTTCACACAGGTATTTAGTGAGTAAATCTTCAATATTTCTATGTAACACAAAACCCAATGTTCAAGATACAATTAGAACTGAAACATATTCCAAAATTGTTCGGGGTAACCATAACAACCAAACCTTTTAAGTGATAAGTAACTACAAAAATGACATCTAACTATCACTTTTGAGGTGATACTAACGCTAAAGGTCTAGACACTATACCAAATATGACAGTATAAGTTAACCAGTTACATATACATAAAGCAATTAGGCCATGCTAAGATATGTAATCATAAAATGTGCCTAATATGAGAGAATTAGGCCACGTAGTCAAATCTTCTTCACCAAAAATACCACAACCAGCAACACCCCACATCTCACACAATCCATACAGCAACCCAAACAGCCACACTACCGAGTTTTCTCCACCCACAACACCCCAAATCAGAGGTTATTACACATCAATGTAACTAAGAAGTCAAAACTCTAATGTTAATACACAACCAGAACCAAAGCAACTTTCCAAATGGTACTAATTTACAAGTCACGAAAACCACAGTATAAATACGAAACTAATGCTCGGACTGTCATACCCAAATTTCGTTGTAGTGAATACAGTGAAATAAATAGTGAGAATAAGGGGCGACTTACGATAGTTCACACATCCGCGATGGTGCACGATGGGAAAGACCGAATTGGGCAACTGGATTGTCGGCACAACAACTGCAACGAATAGGGATGAGAGAGAGAGAGAGAGAGAGAGTGGTTATGGGCAATGTTCGATGGTGACACCCTCGTGCATGTGCTCGAGGTGGCTACTGCTCATGGCGGCTCTATGGTAACTGGCAGTGGTCGGTGCGAGAGACGGGGAGGGGGGAAGACAAGGCAGCATCACGGGCAGGGGGATTGGGGGTGTTTGCGCAGGAAGGGGAATAGGTTACGGGGGAGTATTGGGGAGAGGGAGAAAAATAAAAGAAATTGAAATTTTTGTAGTGGTTTAAATCGCGGTAAATAATTATATTTAACACTATTAAAGTTAGTGGCGAATGATCATGGTTGTAAAATATTGTAAAAGTGTCCAAATTGATTTTTTTGGTCAAAACAATATTTTGGCAACATGCTTTTGTTGAAAAAAATGGGTTTTAGTCACCATTGTATGTATTTTTTTTTCCAAGCAATAATTCTGTGGATAAAATTAAATATTTGCGGCAATTTATAAGTTGCTGAAAATAAAGTGGCAGCAAAAGGGCAAAGATGTTGTAGTGACTAGACCATTGACCTAACTAAACTTTAATAATTACTGATCTAGCTAATTACTTAAAAAGGAGATCCAGTGGATGCTGCGTTGCATCATTAAAAAAGCAAAATTAAACAAGTTGGTCAGATGCATTTGGTGAATTAAAGAATGATCAATGATCATGAGCAACTTCTAGGCAACTTGTCTGGAAAATTAAGTAAAGTTAAATATGTTGTAGATTGTTCTTTTAGTTCATCACTATATATATAATTTCTTATTTGTTGCATGGCACGAAGTTAAACGGCCGGGATTAACTTGCACTAACAAATAAGGAGATAATTTAATAAGAAAAATATGAATTCCCAATGATGATGAGGAAGTAATTTCTTGGCAACTAGCTTCCAACTTCAGCGTTGGACCAAACGCACATAAAATTAGAAAAACAAAAAACAAAAAAATATAATAATACAAGTACTTGGTCCCATGAATTAATGGAAGACTAAAAATAATATAACTTATATATAATACAACTAATTA
>QGSO01000604.1:0-23707 GCA_011037825.1 Carya cathayensis
GTAATTATATTTATTATATTATATAGTGATCTTATTGTAAAATTCTTTTGGTAAAATTTGTATTATTCAGTTTTAACATTTTTTTTAAAAATATTAGCTGCAGGCTGCATGCCTGATCTGTACATGAGACTTATCTATTTGTATTTGATCATGCTACATGTAGTGCAGAAAGTAAAATTTAGAGATAAGATATATATAAACGAGTCATGACTCATTAAGCTGATCAATCAGTGATGTTTCAATACAATAAAAAAAAAAATGATTAATTCCCCTCCTTAATTGTTATGCATTCTCTATCAAGATCCAAGGTTTAAGTGGCCCATTTTTTATTCATGATAATTAATAATGAGATCTTGGTTGAAGAATATATATATATATATATATATATTTATTTATATATATTTATATGTTATATGGCTTCAAACATATTGATCACTAACTTACATAAAAATATGAAAAATACTTTATATACTAAGAAATATATAATCTTTTTGGTTTCGCTGGAAAAACTAAGCTTTTGATATTATTACTTACTTACAAACTCATCCTACTTTAACGTGCTTTTTTTATTTTTGGGATAGAAATGATAATATCATTAATCAACGAAAAATGATTACAGATAATTATCAAGCCATAAAGCTTAAGAAATATAGTCTGGAATTCAATCCCACCAAACATCAATCCCTTTAACCTTGAAAGCATTCCTAGCCAAACCATGAGCTACCATATTACCTTCCCTATAAACATGTAAAAGCAGACAATGATCAAAACACATGACAAGCTTTTTTGTCTCATGATATAACACCCCTAACAAAGAGTTATTCATACTATCGTCATTAAGAGCTTCAATACATAACAAACTATCACTTTCCATAATTAGTTTTGAAATGTCCATAGTAGCACATTGTTGCAAACCTCTAAAGATGGCAAGTAGCTCTAAACCTTCAGAATCTTCCATCTAAAACTCAACTTTACTCACAGCGATAAGGACCTTGCCTGAATCATCCCTCAACACTACCCCAATACTCGTCTTATCCCATTCAGGAAAAATAGCAGCATCAACATTTAGTTTTGGCCAGTCAGAGGAGTTTGCCACTTATAATGCTTCATAATTTGGACCCTTGTCTTCTGCCTAACTTGGCTATGACTTCTCAACATCACAAAGGCACTCTCAGCTACTGTTTTAGGACTAAGTAGCTCTTTATCATGCACATATTTGTTTCTTCTAAACCAGAAACTCCAAGCCAAGGTAAGGAAAATAACCAAGCTGTCATGCATATTTCTTTTACAGATTTGCAAGGCCATGTCAATCAAAGGCACACTAGGATCAAGCTTCAACTCGGGTAAATAAGAACTCCACATACCTTGAACAACATTACAATTTACCACGGCATGAGTGATATCTTCCTTTGCTGTTAAGCAAATACTACAAGTATCATCTATCAACACATGTCTCTTCATGAGATTTGCTGCAGTAGGCAAACCATCTTTGCGTGCACGCCATGCAAATTTTTTTATCTTGTTTGGCACTTTCATGTTCCACAAAAGCTTCCATAGCACTTGTTGATCCTGCACATTGGATGATTTAGCACACTTACAACCAATCTAATTATAGATAAATCTGTAATAGCTTCTTATACTAAACACTCAATTTCTTTCTTGAGCCCACACCCTCTTATCCTCTACATTATTAGAACATAAAGGAATTTTAAGAACATCTGAGACTACATTTGGATTGAAGAGAGATCTTAGCTTATGAATATCCCATACTTTTTCATTGGAAACAAATAAAGACTCAACATAATCAGATCTGTTGACATCCCCTCCCATCACTCCTTCCGATAACAAGGAATTATGCCCTACGATCCACTGGTCCTGCCATATATTAACAGATCTCCCATCTCATATTCGACATCTACAGCCTGCCACTAACCATCTCCTTACCTCCCAAATACCCCTCCAAGTGTAGGATGGACATTTGTCCAACCCTGCTTGCATGAAACTAATTTGAGCAAAATATTTGGCCTTTAGTAATCTATGCAGTAAAGAGTTATCATCTTGAAATAATCTCCAAACTTGCTTTACTAATAAAGCAAGACTGAAATTTCTTAGCTCTTTAAAACCTATCCCTCCATAAGTTTTCTGCAGACATGGCTTACTCCAACTCAACTAGTGAAGTTTTCTCAATCATTACCTCTTTGACCCCACCAAAACCTTCACCTCATCCCCTCCAATTCAGTACACAAACTAGAAGGAAGAAGGAAACAACTCATTGTAGATGTAGGGATTGATAGGGCAACTGCTTTCAAAAGAATTTCCTTCCCACCTTGTAACAAAAACTTTTCTTTCCAAACTTGAAGTTTTTGCCATACCCTTTGTTTTATAGATTGGAAATCACGATTTTTAGACCTCCTAATAACATGTGGAAGTCCCAAATATTTCTCATATTGTTGTATCTCACAATTGCTTCAAAGATTCTAGATCTCATTCTTAGTTTCCATACTCACATTACTACTAAACACAATGACAATTTTTTCTTTATTGATTCTTTGACCCGAGACAGTTTCATATCTTGCCAACGACATTTGGATCCTCCTATTTTCCTCCACATCAGCACGATAGAAAACAACACTATCATATGCAAATAGAAGATGATTTATGTTTGGTGCCCCTCTACAAACTTTTATCCCTAACATATCTTTTCTTAGCCCAGCAGTTTTCAATAGGGAAATCAACCCTTTAGTGTAAAAGAGAAATAAGTAAGGGGATAGTGCGTCCACTTGTTTTAATCCTTTAGTTGGCAGTATAGGACCCCCCGACTCTCCATTGATCAACACAGAAAATGAAACAAACCCAATACAACACATAATGATCAACTCAATAAACCTCCGATCAAACCCCATGATCACCTCTATAATAGATTTTATAAAGCCCAACTCAACGCTATCGTACGCCTTACTCGTCCAATTTTAAGGACATAAAGCCCTTTTTCCCTTTCCTCTTTTGTTTGAGAAAATTAACCAACTCATATGCAATCAAAACATTATCAGAAATGAGGTGCCTAGGAACAAAAGCACTTTGACTCTCACTTATGATACTGGGTAAACAACTTTGAGTCTATTTGAAAAGACCTTTGCAATGAGTTTATAGGCCACATTACACACACTAATGGGTCAATAATCTTCCATTTTAACAGAGCACTACTTTTTAGGAATAAGAGTAATATGAGTATGGTTTAACATAGAAGGAAAAGAACCTAAGTTAAGGGCTTGAAGCACGACTGATGTAACAGTATGCCCAACAACATGCCAATATTTTTAGAAAAATATTGGAGACATGCTATCAAGCCCCGAAGACTTTGTAGGACTCGTTTGATTCAAAGCTTCCTTCACTTCATCAGCATGAAACTCCTTCATCAGATCCAGATTCATCTGAGTAGAAATTTTACGAAACAAAGGTTCTAAGAAGTCCAAAGAATCCACTTAAGTAGTCTGATTTGAACTTGTAAAAAGGCCTTGAAAATAATCAAGTATAACCCTATCTCTCTGAAACCCTTCTTGCCAGTCTCCATTGTCATCTTGGATTTTTAAAATAGCATTCTTCCTTCTCCTCTGAGATGCTTTCATGTGAAAATATTTCGTGTTACTATCACCCTCTTTAAGCCATAGAGCCTTAGAACGTTGTCTCCACATAATCTCATTTCTTTCCAACCAAAGCTGCACCTCATCTCTTGCCAAATTCAAATCTTCCATGGAAGCTAATTCTGGACCCCTCTCATGCAAACTATGCATAGCTCTCTATGCTTTGCTAAGTGAGTTTAAACATGCCCAAAACTATGCTTAGTCCACATCTGTAACCGAGTGCCACTATTTTTTATCAAATCCGAAACATCCCCCATATTAGCCTGACCAGAATCCTTCCCCAAACACCTTTGATGATGTCCTCACAGTATTTCTCACCCACCCATATAGCCTCAAATTTAAAAGGCTTTCTAACATGACGAGAATAAGCTACACCCTACTTTAATGTGTTAAAAAGTCTAGATTCAATCTCTTTTATAAGCGGATGAATTGTGGACGAATCCAAGCTAGCATGTGAACTCAAAACTGAAACAGTGTGTTTCATGGTTGGGCAGGTGAGAAAAAGTCAAATTCGTAGAATGCGGGGAGAGAAGGCTTAAAATGAAACAGTGCATTTTATGAACAAAAAATCTCCTCCAATAGTCCCCTGTCCCATTCTCCTTGAAGCTCCATCTCCTCCGATTAGAGATAAAGCTGATCATTTTCCTTGGTTGAATGCATGTACCAATAACATCTCTCATTCATTACAGTCTCTCCTATATATAGAAACTAGGCAAAGAATTTGAAAATTTATTACAGTCTATCCTATTTACCAGATCTGGGTCACAAAGAAGGAACCTCGTATTCTCACTTCTCCGTGAAGGATAGTCGATTTCATTGGAGGTGGGCCGAAAATACTAAAATAGAGGAACAGAGAAACCACCAAACAAAAAACCCACCCAAATGGGAATAGTGGATCTGGGTATTGCACATTGAAATCACAGAAGAGTGAGGATACAGGTTTCTCATAGATGTGCTTTCTTTTTCATGTTTTTCTTCTTTCTTCTTTTTTTTTTCAACAAGTACTAATATGCCAAGTCAGATTCGTGCGCAAACTCACTATACGCAGAAGAATTGAAATTAATAATATTAATGGTTAATTTTATTGAAGCATGGTAACTTAGAGAGATAGAGAAGATGTTTGACAAAAGTTCTGAATGAAGAAATATTGACTTAAAACCTCATTTCAGTGTTATTGATTTCCCGTATACAATTCAGTGAATATCTACACATATTTATAGCACAGTGGCTTTACAATAGATACAAAATGATTGGTCCACATCAGCTTTCTGTTATGTACTGTACAACTAGAATATTTGTCCATTCTTTGTGCTCTGGAGTACTAGAGGCAAGTCCTTTGTATAATGCCTTAACATCCCGCCGCGATTCAAGCGGCACTGGAGTGAGAGTGAGGCTTGATCGTAACTGTGAAAAACGAGCTGAGGACAAAGGCTTAGTAAAAATGTCAGCAAGCTGATCTTTACTAGAGATAAAAGAGACTTGTAGTGTTTTGGCAGTCACTCTATCTCGTACAAAATGATAATCAAGCTCAATATGTTTAGTACGAGCATGTAAAACAGGATTAACTGAGAGATAGGTAGCACCTAAGTTATCACTCCATAATGTTGGAGGTTCGATAAGAAAAATACCAAGCTCTTGTAACAAATGTTGTAACCATAAAATTTCACAAGTGGCATTTGCCACAGCCTTATACTTGGCTTCAGTTGATGACCGAGCTATAGTGGGCTGTTTTTTTGAGCCCTAAGAAATAAGGTGAGACCCAAAGTAAATGCAATGTCCAATAGACTTACAATCATCCGGGCAACCTACCCAATCACCATCAGTAAAGGCAAACGGCTTAATAAGAGAAGATGAACAGAAATGAAGGCCAAAGTGTTTGGTATGATTAAGGTAGCAGAGGATACGTTTTACAGCTTGCCAGTGGGGCTGCCTTGGGTAATGCATGTACTGACAGACTTTATTGACTGCAAACGAAATATCAGGCCGAGTAAAAGATAGGTATTGTAGACTACCTACAATACTCCTATAGAGATGAGGATCCTCAAAGGAGGATCCATCAAGAGCATTCAGTTTGACAGAGGCAGATAAAGGAGTCGATACATATTTAGACTCATGCATATTCGTTAGAGCAAGCAGGTCAGACATGTATTTAGACTAGGAAAGATAGAGACCAGAGGAGTTGCGAAACACTTCTATGCCTAAAAAGAAACTAAGAGTGCTGAGATCCTTAACAGGGAAATGAGATTTCAAAGTTGTAATAAATTCAGATATCAAAGCAGAGGTAGATCCAGTAACAATAATATCATCTACATAAATTAAAACATAGAGGAAATCAGATTTATTTCTAAAAATAAACAAGGAACTATCAGATTTTGAACCAGAGAAACCGAGAGAGAGAAGCNTTTAACAACTGTTGTAACCATAAAATTTCACAAGTGGCATTTGCCACAGCCTTATACTTGGCTTCAGTTGATGACCGAGCTATAGTGGGCTGTTTTTTTGAGCCCTAAGAAATAAGGTGAGACCCAAAGTAAATGCAATGTCCTCCAGTAGACTTACAATCATCCAGGCAACCTACCCAATCAGCATCAGTAAAGGCAAACGGCTTAATAAGAGAAGATGAACAGAAATGAAGGCCAAAGTGTTTGGTATGATTAAGGTAGCAGAGGATGCGTTTTACAGCTTGCCAGTGGGGCTGCCTTGGGTAATGCATGTACTGACAGACTTTATTGACTGCAAACGAAATATCAGGCCGAGTAAAAGATAGGTATTGTAGACTACCTACAATACTCCTATAGAGATGAGGATCCTCAAAGGAGGATCCATCAAGAGCATTCAGTTTGACAGAGGCAGATAAAGGAGTCGATACATATTTAGACTCATGCATATTCGTTAGAGCAAGCAGGTCAGACATGTATTTAGACTGGGAAAGATAGAGACCAGAGGAGTTGCGAAACACTTCTATGCCTAAAAAGAAACTAAGAGTGCCGAGATCCTTAACAGGGAAATGAGATTTCAAAGTTGTAATAAATTCAGATATCAAAGCAGAGGTAGATCCAGTAACAATAATATCATCTACGTAAATTAAAACATAGAGGAAATCAGATTTATTTCTAAAAATAAACAAGGAACTATCAGATTTTGAACCAGAGAAACCGAGAGACAGAAGCCGATTTGTGAGCTTGGAGAACCAAGCCCGTGGGGCTTGCTTCAAGCTATAAATCAACTTTCTTAACTTACTGACATGGTTGGGAAGATTAGAATTCACAAACCCTAGAGGCTGCTGCATGTACACATCTTCTTCAAGGTCTCCGTGCAAAAATGCATTTTGAATATCCAACTGGTGCAAAGGCCAGTTATGAGTGACCGCAAGAGATAGAATGAGCCATATAGTTATCGGTTTAACAACCGGACTAAACATCTTGGAGTAATCAAGGCCGGGCTGTTGATGAAACCCCTTGGCCACGAGCCGTGCTTCACGGCGTTTAAGACTTCCATCAGCCCTACGTTTTGATTTCAGGACCCATTTAGCACCCAAAAGATTAAAAGAAGACGAGAAGGGAACTAAGTCCCATGTACGATTTTGCAAGAGAGCAGCAAACTCGGTGGCCATAGCTGCTCTCCATTCGGGAAAACGGGACACCTCAGTGAAGGAGGAAGGTTCTTCTGGGACATTTTGGGAGTAAGAAGTGAGAGAGGATGATGGTTTGGTAGGGGGCCAAGGGATGGTTCCATCGGTTTGAATGAGAGAAAGAAGAGACTGTGTTTTGGTCCGAATGACCATCGGGTGAAAGGGAAGACTATGATGGACGAATGAAGAGGTGGGTTGTGAGGAGCAGTTTGGTGATGATTGAAGAGACTGGCGATTACCAATGGGAGAGATAGACGGTGGGTCTATGTATGTGGATGGCGGTTGAGAGGAGATAGTGATATTAGGGATAATGTGCGGAGAAGATGAGGACTGGAGTGGATTGGTAGGTGGATCGGGTTGGGGATTATGAGCCGAGTTTGCTGGAGGAATTGGTGAATTCGTTAGGCATGGACTAAGGGGCCGAGTAGGTGGATCGGGCTGAGGGTTATGGGCCAAGTTTGATGGAGGAATTGGTGAATTTGTTAGGCGTGAACTAAGGGGCCGAGTAGATGAATTGGGACATGAGTTGATTGGGGCTGAAGGAGTAGTGATCTGAGTTGGAAAAATAGGGAAGGGAAGAAGAGGAATGTTAGTTTGCCTAAGAGAGGGAGGCCCATTCATACTGTGTTGTGTAGAGAATGGAAAATTTGTTTCATCAAAGATGACATCACGAGAAATATATGTTCGACCCGTAGGTAGATGAAGGCAGCAATAACCCTTGTGATCAATGTTATGTCCCATAAAAACACAAAGATGGGAACGAAGGTCCATTTTGTGTCAATTATAGGGATGAAGGTTTGGCCAACATACCACACCAAAAACACGTAAAAATTGATAGTCTCGAGTGTTGTGAAACAACATTTCAAATGGTGAATTATTATGAAGAATGGGGGTTGGCATGCGATTAATTAAGAGAACAGCGGTTTGAAAGGCTTCAGACCAGTATTTAAACGAAACTGAGACATGAGCAAAGAGAGACAAGCCAATCTCTACTATGTGACGATGACGACGCTCACTAGTGCCAGTTTGAGCATGCAAGTAAGGACATGTGAGACGATGTGAAATACCACAAGATTGTAGTACTTTGTGAAGGGGATGAAATTCCCCTCCCTAGTCGGATTGAACGGATAAAATATTTGTAGAGAACATGTTTTTAACATAACGCTCGAACTCAACAAATATTTTAGGAACATCAAATTTAGATTGGAGTGGAAACAACCACATGTATTTAAAAAAGGCGTCTATAATGGAAAAGTAAAAGCGACAAGCATTAGAGGAAAGCATTGGAGCGGGACCTGAAACATCAAGAAAAAGAAGCTGGAAGGGTTTGTCTGACGTAGATAAAGATGAAGGATGGGGCAGAGCATCAGCTTTGGCTTGGGAGCAACCTGGAAAACTTGAGGAGGGGACTTATTAGTGACCGGTAGTTGAAACTGAGGTAAAGTAAGAGAAGTGATCCGAGGAGAGGGATGACCAAGGCGAGCATGCCATATTTGTGTGGAAGTGCATTGACCAATGAAGGCTTGAGGAGTGGAAGCATTTGTTTGTAGCGGTAGGACATAGAGACCATCTCTAACGGGACCCTGAAGAAGCACCTCCTTGGTTTGTAAATCCTTCACAAAGAAACAAGAAGAATTAAATTCAAAGAAAACAGCATTATCCAAACAAAACTGACGAACAGACAAAAGGTTCTTTGTGATAGAGGGAACATGCAAAAGTTTATGAAGAATGTAATTGCCAGAAGCAGTGTTGAATTGAGCCGAGCCAGTGTTTTGGATAGGAAGTGTCGAACCATCACCAATGCTAACTTGATCAGGGCCAAGATAAGGCATAGAGTCTAAATTTAAATTTGCAAAATCAGAGGTAAAATGATTAGTTGCAGCAGTGTCGGGAAACCAGTAATTGGAGGGAGGTCCATTCGGTGGAAGAGAAGCAAAATTAGTTGTGAAAGAGGATGGAGGTGGAGACTGATAAGATTGATTAAAACGATTGTAACACTGTATAGCCGTGTGGCCTATTTTCTGACTGAGTTGGCAAATAGGCCTAGAGTCTGTGCGAGATGAAGGAAAGTAACTGGACTGGGCCATGTTGGGCCCTTCGCCCAGATCCTCTACCACGTCTTCCCCCACGAGATGCCGCACAACCTCTGTTAAGCTGACCACAGCCATGGGAGAACGAGAGGTGGCATTTGCAGAGAGAGATGACAAGAGAGAAGAGAATAGTTTTGATGGGCTAAGCGGATTCATGATTTAACAGATAGCTGTCAATCTGATTGAGCTGAGAGAGGTTCGGGGCGAGTGGTAATAGAAGAAATCATTGACTCATAGTCAGAACCCAGACCCGCAAGAAGATAACAGTAAACTGGGATTGGGAAAGAGGATGACCTGTGCGACAGGGAGGCAGATAGGGATTTGGCCTTATGATAATAGGCAGTAAGTGATTCAGCTCCTTTCTTTAATGTGGCAAGCTGAAACTAGGTTTGGAGGATATGAGCTGTGATTAAGCAGCATACAGACTGTGTAAAGTCGTCCATATCTCATGAGATGTGTTGCACTCAAGTCACTTGTGCAAGAGCAGTCTCTGATAAAGATGAAGTAAGAGCCGACACAACCAACTGATCCTGAAGAATCCATTGTTGATGAGCTGGGTTTACAGTACCATTGATTGTAGACGGAGGACCCAGAAATGAACCATCAACATAGGGGTAAAGTTTATTTCCTTTAAGAAATGGAAGGATTTGAACCTTCCAAAGAAGATAATTGTTGACGGAGAGTTTGACTGTGATCAAATGGTCCGCAGCGGTGACAATGGAAGAGGTAAAGGGAGTAATAGAGAGAGGGGGAGGAGGGGGAGGGGGAGGTGGGGGAGGAATTTCGGATGCCAAGAAGGTGCCCAGACAAACAAAGAACTTGATAAATAAAAAAAATAAAAATAAAAGGAACGGCATTGGCCTTAGTGGCTCTTTGATACCATATTGAAGCACGGTAACTCAGAGAGATAGAGAAGATGTTTGACAAAAGTTCTGAATGAAAAAATATTGACTTAAAACTTCATTTCAGTGTTATTGATTTCCCATATACAATTCAGTGAATATCTACACATATTTATAGCACAGTGGCTTTACAATAGATACAAAATGATTGGTCCACATTAGCTTTCTGTTATGTATTGTACAGCTGGAATATTTGTCTCATTCTTTGTGCTCTGGAGTACTAGAGGCAGGTTCCTTGTGTACAGCCTTAACAAATTTCTAGTTTCATGAGCCTATATTCATTCGGATAAATTATTATATTAGCGACATGCAATATTTTTCTCGACATTAACGAATCGAAAAGAATTAGAAATTACATGGGAACAAATGGCTCGCACGCACGCATTGGTATACGTAATAGAATGCGTGGCGGCCAAGCTGATCACCTGCATGATCTTAGACTTTTGGGCATGCAATTGACAGCTTATCTTTTAAATTCAACCCAGATATTCATGTTGTTCATATATAGTTTTTCTTTTTAATTTGTTGGAGTACATGCATTAATGTTCGTGCCGTAGTATAAGAAGTTTGTTACATATATAGAGCCTTCGATTTACCCCATTCCCTTTGTTCAACAACTTTCACTTGTACGTACATCAATATATCTTTACAACACCTTTGTACGTTTTGAGTTGAACCGTACATTATAAATGTAATAAATTCTCTCTTTTCATGTTTATGGTAATTAATTAATACAATGAAATAGATTTAATTATTTATATTATATTAATTTTAATATTTAAATCTTGAAACTCATTTATTTAAATTTTAAGGGACATTATAATTAGAAATAAATGCTCAATGTTTTAATTTTTTAATTTTTTATTTTGCACAAAAGTAATAATATTGTCGTCTATATTTGGTGCGTGGGTTATTTGCTTGTCTTAGTCATTAAAATTTAAAACTGTTATAAATAAGTTACAAATGGCTCTGTCTCGATTGCTAATATAATTACGGAAAAATTTAATTATAAGTAATTATGCGTATTAATATGTTTATCAATACAATATGATTGATCAGAAAGTCCGACTTTAATGAAAAGTATCAATTTAAATTTTAAATATAAAGGCAACAATATTAATATGTAAATTGGGATGCGAATTCATGTAGGTAGCAAAACTTATATATTAATTAATCCAATTATTTTCTAATTGGCCAAAAAGAGTTACCGTACGAGAGAAACGTGGCAATTTCCAAATGATTATGGATCGTTGACCAAAAACTGTCATATCATTCATGCATAGCTTTGAATAAGCTATTGATCAAAAGTAGTGTGAAGTTAGATTTATTTCACATATCATATATGCATGAAGATTCATGCATAGCTAGCTATTTTTTTATCTTATTTTTTCTTCCATTGAATTAAATCTGATTGCCTCATTACGTAATGCAATGAAATGTAGAACCACAACGATCCATCCCATGCATCACCTGACGCAGCTTATAATTACTACGTACCATGCATAAAACTGGCTGTTGCTGGCCTTTTGGTAAAGCAGCTAGCTCTTGGAAATGCTCATGCAACCAATATTATTTCATGCATGGCGTTTCCTCTCTTGGCCAGGCACTTTGGCCTGAAAGATCAATGAACAACCTGAACTAGCTAGGTCTACACAGCTTTTTTTTTTTTTTTTTCATGTGTATAATAATATTAAGTAATTGCCATTAAACAAATATGAGTCTATATATGCGGTTACTGCATGCATGCGCATGACAACGACAAAATGCACGAAATCAAACAAGTACATACGCCGTGATCGATCATTTTCAGGAGGATGATTTAAACTGTTGCAGCAGTTCTATACTGACCTGGTCAAATTTAAAAGATATATTTGTCGAGCAATATCTTTTCCCTCTTTTGTAGGCAATCTCAGGCTTAAAAGAAAGGACACGATAGATTTTTATTCAAGGAAAAAATGCGTCCGCTTATTCTGGCATGCGTATGACACTTGAAGACTGTTTAATATTATTTATTAAACAAAAAACAACAATATGTATAAGTCTTGCCAAATTTAACTTAACTATTATGACCTAAACATGATCTGATTATAAAATATGCACTTTTGAAGCCCCATATATATTATATATATTATATATATAATATTCAGTAGATGGCTTGATATCATGAAAATATTGAAGTGTTCCATTTTTCTCCAAATAGACTACTACTGAGAGAGAGAATTTCCTGATCTGAAGTTTAAAATCTCAACTGATATGGAGCTGTAATTTTCAGGTACTCCTACGTCCTCCTCCTCCACTTATTGCAACCTATTAGCGTATGCAGGGTTATTTGTTACGATGTTTTATTCAAGAACTAAGGCAAACTCAGTAAATCAATAAGCCAAATTTCAGAATATCAACACGTACCAATGAAACATGCTCTATAAAACAGTCCTCTCCTATAAAGATTCAAATGGATCAGATTACTTGGTCAATGAATTAAATGTGGAAACTGGAAAGTAAAGACATGACATAAAAAGTGGTTGTTGTGTTTACTAGGAAAACACAACCATTCCTAATCACAGGATTGATGATTTTTTGATGAAGATTGCTTTGCATATAGGTGAAAGCTTATTTCTCAACATTTGCCAACGAAATAGAGAAGTATGTGTCTAACCAACAAACAAGTCGCTGATGCACATATATACAGAGAGGTAGAAACATCAAGAGAGAAAAGGGAAGAAGGTAAACTAGATCATACTTGATTTAAGAGGAAGCTCTAGTCAAGGTTGCATGGTAAGCCAGCTTCCTGGACATCTTGAACCAAAAAGTCGCATGCATCAGTTTCCTTCCCATGCAAAGCAACAACAATGCCTATCACGGGTACCATGTCAGTCCAAATAAACATGCTTTATACATATAACAGTTTAAGATTTTTGGTATACCAAGTTGTAAGCCACATCTCAAATTTTAGCCAAAACTAAAAAAATAAGAAACTTGAGCATTAACAGCTATTTCCACACATAAATAAGTAGATAGGTGAAAAGTGCATTAAGAACTTGATTATATATATAACAAATTTTTATCACAACCATCCAATCAAATTAAGTTCTAGACCTATTAGACCTACATGATGATTTAAAAAACAGCTTAACAAAAACTGCATTCATTAGGCTAGCAAGGAATATTTAAAAGGTGTAATGCAATAAAGATGACTTAAGCTGCACTGGGTCGGGGAAAAGGGTAAACCAACCTGAGCAAACTCATTTCCAAACAAAAAAAAAAACTTGAAAGAAGAGGACTTTTTCTCCACAGACTAAAAACTTGAAAATTCAAGATAACACTCGTTTTTTTATTTTTTATTTAATTCAAACATCATAAGTTTTTCTATTTTATCATTGTGTATTTTACCAATATATATATATCGCATTAACTTTGACAATAACAACAATGACAAAAATTATAAAAGTAAGGAAAAGAATATAACATGACAAGATTAGATTTGTAAAAATATTTAAAGATGAGGAGGGTATCTCCTCTAGAACCTCTACACAAGCTTAAAAATGAATATTTTCTTTCTGAAAATATTATCAACAGATGGTCTAGAGATGATAAAGTTGAAGATGAAGAACAACACTTTTCTATAAACATAATGTTGAATTTATGACTCGGTAATGGATATAGAAAAACTCTAATACCTCATTCTATGAATGAATATCCTTTGTAGGGATCATGTTTTCTGTAAATTACTTTAATAGTATACATCTATTAGTTTATGGACGTGAAGAAATAATGAAATGATGACTATATATAGACACGCGCGATGAAAATAATAGGAAAGATGATTTAGGAGGAAACCATTGAAGGACTTGAAGAACTGAACAATTCTTCTCAACTCAAAGAAAGGGATGAGTTGAATTTTGTCAATCCTATTGCATGAATTTTCCTACTGATGACTACAACGCAGATTGACTTTAACCAACTCTCACTCACAACATCAAGTCTTCACCAAACCAATGCCCAGTCAAAAACGTTTATTTCAGCTACCTTTTGGTCTTCCTATTGGGTATGCAGAGATTTACATATACAAACTTTGACCATTTATATGGAAAAAAACTAACTTTATTGTTTTAATACCATTTCCCATTCTAATCATTTAGCTGAACCAAACGTTGAATTTTCTTGACTTTTTCAAGTTCTAACTTCTAAGTGAGTTTCAAGAACGGGAAACCTTTTTCTTATTCTTTTAATTAATATCATATATATATATCAATATATATATATAATTAATAATGTTTAGGATCATAATTTAATGAATCTTGGGTAAAAATTATAAACTTGTTGATGTTTGCCTAATTTTGTAAGAATTTTAATAATATAACATAATGTAATAAGATGAAAATGCACACCGCTGTTTATACTCGAAACTAATCGGAGTTGGTCTAATTGCACTTGTCTTTTTTGATATATTGGGACAAATGGTCGAATCCATGATCTCTATTTTGAAGATGTGGGTTTTGTGCCATCAGGCTACTGATCGTTGGCAGTTGCACTCATGTTTTGGTCTAACAAAACATCTACCTAATATGACATTTATTATTAGTTATTTAAACAGGTCATTGTCCCTTACATCTTTTCATCTTAAACAACAATGGTGATAAATTATAATTTTTGGAATCATTGAACTTGCTTGTCTCTTTCTAGAAAACCAAACAGAGAAAAAAAGGCAATATATAAGAAGAAAAACTCCTTCATAAAGTAATTTATAGTTAAATAAGAAACCAAAAAACAATCAAAGGCCACCTCACTTGACCATGATTAAATACTTAATCCAAGTCAGTTTTTTTATTTTTTTATTTTTAATTCAAACATCAAAAGCCCTTAATAGAATAGCCCTCTTGACATTTAAAGCAAAATTTGGACAAATATTGAAATTTCAATATTTGAAAATTGAGTTCCAACTTGTTTTTCATCTGTATTTTCGTCCGTTATCCAACCACATATCAGTTTAATAGTTTGTTGTCTGCTATATGTCCCTTTGGTTTGAGATTACAGAGGAGACATCCCCTTGGCTTGGGGATAGACAGACTGTCTTGAATCTTCAACACAATAATTAAGGGGAAAAAAATCTAAAAACTATTATTGGAGAACTTCACAGTTTCTGTGAAAGATTTATTTTTTAAAGAAAGCTTCAGAATCACTTATTTCCTTTTGTGGGTGTTTTATTGTTTTGACTGTAATATTGACAAGTGTGAATGCCAGCGAAATATTCACAGGTGTTAATAAACTCAGAAAAATCTAGCTTCTATGAATCCTTGACTAAAATTAATATATCTATGCAGGAAGGATTGACTATTATTTTGCACTTATTCAGAACAATGGAAGAAATGGAAGTCGGCAAATCTTGAGAATGTTGAAACTGACCTCGGTGGAAAAATACCGTTTACAGCGACGAGAACTTGTCTTCAATGGAGGAGCTCAACGGGGAGGAGCCCAGATCAGTGCCAAACAAATCTAAAATGCAAATAAATCACAAAATAGGGAAATTTGTGATTATTTCCCAAATAAACTGACTTATTATTAGAATACCGAATCTTCAAACGCATGGTTGGGGTTTCGATATTACCTTAATTTGCAGGTTTTGGTGAAGCCGTGCGCACTACAACAACGATTTCGAAGTTTGAATCGAAATCTTTGGGTCTCGGTGAAGCCGTCTTGCTGGTTTTGGTGAAACCGTGCGCACTACAACAAGGATTCGAAATCTGAATCAATGTTCCTGGGTCTCGGTGAAGCAGTCAAGCTGAAGGTGAAGCCGTGCGCAACAGGGATTCGAACTATGTGTATTTGGTGGGTCTCGGTGAAGCCGTCGTGCGCAGTACGGGGGGAAATGTATTTGGTGGGCGGAGGGGGGGAAGGGGGCGGGGAAAAAATAAATTGGGAAGTAGTATAATGTTTTCGCGCCCGACACAATGGCGACGGAGGGAATAAAATGTGAGGATATAACGGCGATTACCTCTCGTCGGCAATAGTCCGGTTAGTGATAAGTTGGGGATTGGTTTTTAAATGTGCGGCACTTTTTAAATCACTGGCAAATATTACCTTTGCGAACGAAATTATTTGCGGCGATTTTATAAACTCCGAAATAACTACGATTTCTTGTAGTGACAATTGAAATCACGGGTATAACGATATAAACAATAATGCATGCATTGCCGTGCGTTTTCCTCTTTAATTTCCCCCATCTATGCTGCGAATAGGAGGTCAATATTCCATCATATATACATATATATATATATATATCTGTGTGTGTATGTTTATGTATATGTAATTGTGGCCTATCTTTCTTAGGGGATCGGCGACGAGTTCTTCCTTACAAACAAATTAACTGAAGTGAATATTTCTTAGAGATCAAGCAATCATGTCAATAGAAGCTCTGGTAATGGCATGCATCGATTACAGAGAGTGCAGCATCAAGATTGATCAAGACTGGGATGAGAAGGGTGGCTTGGAAAAACCGCCACCACATCTGCTGGATGAACAAAAAAATGATCATGATCATGTATTTGTGGCTGACCGAGATTATTGCATGACAGCCAGGATGCGGGAATAGGCCAAACTTGTTGCTGCAATGAATCGAACTTCGCTACAGTACTTGGAATGAGATCAGCTGTATATTAGCCAATTATTTTGTATAGCTGATTATTTGATAGATGATAGTGTATTTATTTATTTATGAGGTTTTAGATCGATCGACCGGATTCTTTTAACGTCTACGCATGAGAGTTGTATTGATTACTTTAGTGATATATATATGTCATTAATTACATGACGTTTGTAAAATTCTTCTCATGAAATTTCTAAGATTTCAAATTTGTAGCAGCTTGCACATGGCTCTCTTGAGACTCATCTATTTGTATTTCATGCGACATGTGCACAAAATAAAATGGAAATAATATAAGATGACTCAATGACTCAATGGAGATGCTTTCAGGTTTTTATTCATTTATGATCCCTTCATCTATGGCTATGGGCGAGCTTTGATTTTGTCAAAATCTAAAGGCATGTTTGGACATGACAAGATATGAAACAAAAAGTTTTCAGATGGTTTAATATATACGGCTAAGAATAACTTGTATCCAAACGTGTTGGAAGACACTTCAAAGGGGTAATCCCATTAGGGTAATGATACAGGTACTACCCGTTACCCACACGTGAGTAGTTTAATTTCTTTTATTTCTTTCTTAACCTTCACCGAGTTGCTTGTGATCTGCATACTTTGCTGTTGAAATTCAAAAACCAAATTTTGCCGCACGCTCAGCCAACCAAAACTCATAATTCTGGCCAACCTCCACCAAGTTGAGGTGATGGATAGGGGGTGGCCTTACCGTGCGGAGTACTCGACGAGATGGGCATGTGAGGGATGGAGGACCACAGAGTATTTTACCTCGAATTTAGCCACTACTTGGTTTTGTTTATTTTCATCCTCCTTGCAGGGGAAATCACTCTTCATGCCTCTCCGAGTGTTGGTAACAGGTAAACTCCACAGCCCAGATATGGGTGCCAGTGTGTTTTTACTCCATAGAGCTGAAACCTCTGGTGTTGTTGCTCCCGAAGCTGGGTTTGTGACATTGAAGGTGAGGTTCAAAATGGTGAGGAAACTGGATTGGGAGGCATTAACTGGGGATCAGCCTCTTTTGGAGCAAGCTAGCTACTACTATATCGAACTGAGAACTCACAGTTTTGACATGCTATTTATAAATTAAAGTCAGTTGTTTTATATATGGATGTTTAAAAACTTGCGTACATTTGTCAATAATAGTTGATAAGATAATGAAGTTTCCATTCTTGTTGTTTACCATTTTCACAATGTTACACCCCATTGGGATAAATGTGAAATTAATTTTCTTCCTTCTCTGAGTAGATTTTGAAGGTTCCATTTCTATCATTTACCATTCTACGAGTGTTATACACATATGTATGGATGTGAGAAACCCCCTAAAGAGTGGATAATTTGCTAGGGTTAACAGTTTTGAGTTAATTAAATGCATGGATTAGCTTATGAATTGAAGTTAAAAGAAGTTTTGCTGTTCGGTTTGGTACAAGGGAATATATGTTGAGAAATATGCTGAAAAGAAAAATATAGTTAATTACAAGGGAATGAGCAAGGCTATAGCCTATAGTTACTCTTTTTCCAGCTGGTTTCTGATCTGCGCTAGGGGAAAGTTCAGTTTTTTATGATTTATAGACATTTACGGGACTGCTTTTCGTCATTGTTACACCATTTTCATACCCGATGGTTAACAGTTGGGCGTGTGCGACTAGAACCGAAGTTGGAGGAGGGGAGAGGTGCGTCGAGCCCTGGCCGAAATCTGAGGGTTGAGGAGGGAGGAGGGGCGAGGTGCAGCAAAATTTGGTTTTTGAATTGATCAGCACAAGACGGGTCCCGATAAGAGCAAACTTTTTCTTTTAATTTTTTTTCATTACTTTTTTTATTCACTTAAACCTTTTAAAAAGATTTCATAACACGATAAAAAAAAAACACTTCCTTAATTTAAACAGTGAAAAATTTATCAGAATCAACTGTAGGTGAGAGTAGCATTCATTTTTCTTTTGAATTTTAGTATACAAATAGCTAGGCAACTCGGCGAAGGTTAAAAGGCAGAGGAAAAAAAGAAAACAAAAAAAGAAAAGAGAAATTCACATGCATGTAAGCCTTTGAGTTATCCCCATATATCAATTGACAAAAAATCTAGTTGTAAATGATTCTGTACATGCATCAATATGCGCACCTATTTAATGCTATCCCCATTAATACACAGATCGGTATGCAAATTCATTTATACGTAACAAAACTCTATCATCAATCCCTATCAATAGCAAACTCTATCATCGATCCCTATCAACAACTTTCTCGTGCATGTAGGCCAATCTTTGCATGTTACCTTTGATTTTGTACGTCAAAGTCAAGACAGTACACAAATTTTGATATGTTAATATTTAACAAGAACTAGTTTATAATTACCAATTTTTTTATAGCCGATAAAAAGATCTAGAACCCATATGATGGTGTATCGTTAAATTCTGCACTATTTACTTTGTTGATAGTACTTTGTTGCTACAAAAAATAAATAAATAAACAACATTATTACTATATTTGTTTAATAAATCTAATATATACCATAAAGAAAGATAGAAGCGAAATTAGTTGATATGCAGAATCTTCAAACATATCACAAAACTTCTCTCATTTGTTTGGTGGCATATCTTAAAATGAATTTTGACGAGTCTCTATTGCAGTACTGAACTTCTGATAGTGTGCATGTCATCTACCTTTTTGCATCCGAAATGCATTGGACATCTACTCATCAATCGTTAGTCGATCCTCTCGCCGACCAAAATTAAGTTCAAATTCATCCTTGAAAAACTAATAAACGATTAGTCCAAATACAAACTAATTATAAATTAACAAGTTATACTTAATTGTTTTCTAAGTAACATATTACAGGGCAATGATTTTTTATGTACTCTTTCACATCTTGTGGAACTTTAACCTAGGAGGATGTAGCCATTAGTGCATATGTGCAGGTAAGGGTAACAACATAGAAAGCAAGCAAAGCTGCCGAATCTCCAAAGCCACCGATGCGATCATCATAAATATCAATTTTAATTTTTCCTGTTTTCCTTACTTTCTCTATACAAATACCTCTAGTGGCACCTCAACCTCGGTGAAGGCTTAAAACATCAAATTCTTCATGTTGTCCATCTGCCTCTAGAATGGAATCATATATATATTTTTTGGTGCAAACTTCTGTACTACTCATCATGGATTTCCGTACTCCAAATCATCTATATAAAAAACTTGATTTACATGGTAAGTGAGAACAAAAGTATCATCCTCAAACCATGTGCAAAATGTATTAACACTCACAAAATACTCATCATTACGCACTCCCAAACTAAGATTTGAGACATCCCACTGATTATATTTAAACAATCAGACCATATGTCCTCCCCACATACTTTCACCCAATGATATCTTCGACAACTCCATAGAAGTCAATGTTCTCCTCCCTATGGCTTCTGAGTATGACCTCACAATTTTGAATTTTTCTATATCATTCTTTGTCGACTGTTTGAAATCTATATCCACGCATCAAATATGCCAAGTATTGAATGGCCCACATGGATGGAACACGTGTCAAAGCATACAGTTCACTTGAGATTTCATCTGAATTATCACCATATTTCGATACAACATACATCAATAAATTTTATTCTAGTTATATCAGTGTTAGATAGGAAAAAATCTATTTTAATAGTATGAAATTCATAGATAATAGGACATTATTTACTAATACCGTATGTTTAAACCACATGGCAAACTCTTCTTCGTGCTTCTTTTCTATGTTAGTTACACCATCCATTCGAAGCAATTGAATATATTCACTGCACATATTCAAGTTTACAATTAATTCATATCGGTTATATTATATGCAAGGACTTATAATTTATTTTTATACACACATATCACTAACCTCAAGTAGTTGTCAATCTCTATTAATTATTCAATTTATACCATCGGGTTTTGTCAAACTCTCGTCCACATAGGTCATAGCCCCATTATGTGCCTATTGGACATATGGTTTGAGAAAATATGGAGAATGATGAATTAACTCCCAAATTTTCACCTTCACAATTTCATTTCGGTCGCGTGAATCTGGTATCAACTCCACTGAAATACATAAAATAAAATGTATCACATTCATTACCAATGTATGATTCTGCAATCGAACCTTCCAGATGAGCCTTATTTCCCACAGATCGCTTAAGTTGTTTCAAAAATCATTCAATAGGATACATCCATCTATATTGGATCAGGCCAGCAACTAAAGCCTCACGAGGCAGGTGCACAACCAAGTGAACCATTACATCAAAGATTGATGGTGGACACAAACTCTCCTATTTGCAAAATATTACTACAATGTCAGCTTCCATCTTCTATTGCAAATGTCCTAATAAACACAAACTCTAATTCTATTAGAGCTACACGAACATCTTGAGTAAGCTTTCCATGCACTCCAACTGGCAATAAATGCTATAAAAATACATGATAGTCGTGACTTTCTTAAATCAGTTATCTTCAAATCATGGGTTCGCACACATCTTGATATGTTTGAAGCATGTGACCCGATTTTTCAATAGAGGGGAGTGGGCCGAGTGGCCCATCCTGACATGGTCAGTAAGTTTTATTAGGCAATGGGTCAGATGGAGGCTCTCATTCGTTATTTAGGGAGTGAGTATTACTATTTCAATAGGCATTATCGCTAACTTTCTTGGGATCTCCCGTGAGCTTGGTGTATACTGTACACAACAACTGGCTACAAGGACAGATGGTGAAGATGCCATCAAGGATGGGGCTCCAGCAGACAGCGGTCCCACGCACAATAAGATTCGTCAATTGATGCATGACGATTCAGCTCCTCCATATGATGGCAGCAAGATGATCAAACAAGTTGATTGTATCACATTTTTTCGAATGTTGAATTTGATTGTCTCCCATAATATTGATCCGAGGAAACACAAGACTAACTTCGACATCAAACGGGCCAATTTATGTTACAGATAGCACGATGAGAGCCTTGGTCTGCCTCTATACTTTCTCATCAACATCTGATCTGAGTTACGGTATTCGAGTGGAGGTAGTCTACTGTATGCATTGATGATCTCTAACCTACTAGTCCAATTAAGGGTTGATATACTAATGATAGAGTGGAGGCAACCACAAATCGAACCCCTTAACAAGATTCACCTTTAGAAAGAGTGAGGGCTACTTATGGAAGGCTTGCATTAATGTTTTAGTGGTACCAGATAGTGGCACAGAGCGTACTGATGCTGGTGTTGATAGACAGGCTGCAGTGGCTATTGCCAGAGAGATGTGATCTCTGCTCTAGGAGTATTGCAGACTTTTGATCCAAGACGTGGAGAGGGTTGTGGAGAGGATCATTGTGCCCATCATGGTTTGAGTGCAAGAGATTGAGGGACACATTACTACGATCTAGGAGGACCTAGATAGTTTTACACAACAATTTTGAGTTTTGGATCTAACTTTTTATTTTGTATCAAACTTTGTCACTTTAATTACCATATTGTTTTTATTTGTTATATATAGTTATTAGCTTGTTTCTTATCAAAAATCATTTTCTTTATTTTACTTATCCGTTGACGATATAAAAAATGACATTTCCTAGAAGTAATGTTTTTTAATGGCAAATTCTTATTTACCATAACAAAAGTCATTAATTAATCTTTAAATTAATTATATAAAATTCCTAGGACGACATATATATATGATATATCTTAATTTACCATAAATAATAATTAATCTACATAGGTAGATTTTTCAATCTTTTGAAAATGATAAATAATAGACTCAAATAATATCTATTTTTAAAATATTTGAATTTCTTTAAGTAAATCCCTATAATTATACTTATTTTGAATGTCTACGCCACCATTCGAACGACGCTTATGAGAATTCGAACGGTATTGCAACCATCGCCGCCAAATTTATTTATAACTTCCTACAAAAAAATTCGTTTGAATGATTAAATATTGTGTTCGAATGGTTTCTAACTTTCTCTAGGCACAATTTTGTATACTTTCCAATGTTTTGAATACCGTACCGGTCAAGGCACTGGAATAAAATATTTCGGTATCGATACCGTTTTGTGTACCATTTCGGGATAGTCGATATATGAATAAATTATATATATAAATATATATATTATATTCCAAAATAATAATCTATATATGAATAAATTATGCATAAATACATATATATATATATATTATATTCTTCCTCTGGAATGCTGTAGAAGCTGTTTGTGATGTTGATTTATTCCTGATTGTATTTCTACAATTGTTTTGCAAGAAGCTTTGTAGTTTGGTCTAATTAATTGAGTAATAAGATTCCATTCAAAAAAAAAAAAAAACAACTTTCACGTGTACATCATCTTTACAATTTCTTTGGACGTTTTGACTTCCGTACATACATTACTGAAAAAGCAGTGGTTCTACATAAAACTACACCTAGAGGGGGTGAATAGGTGTAATCCAATTTTTTTTATGGTCTTTTTAAAAAAAATAGTTAAACAACAATTAATCAAAGCAGTAAACAACATAAATAATCAACACAAGATTTTGTTCACGGAGTGGAAACTCATTTGAAGAACGTCTTCAAAATCTAAAACCACTCCGGGTGTAAGACACCACCTCAAATCCACCATAGAAAATTTAGTTTGTTACAACCAATTTAGAGACACTCACAAAACCTTTGTAGTAGCTAAACTTGGCTTGCAATACCACGAGCGACCCACTCGATCTCTACACGCATGTAGTGTCGGAACTCCGACCTTTCTATAGCTTCCCACGAGAACCTCTCGATCTCTGCATCACCAGCAGCTC
>QGSO01000604.1:28932-176871 GCA_011037825.1 Carya cathayensis
GCCTCTAGAATGGAATCATATATATTTTTTGGTGCAAACTTCTGTACTACTCGTCATGGATTTCCGTACTCCAAATCATCTATATAAAAAACTTGATTTATTTGATAAGCGAGAACAAAAGTATCATCCTCAAACCATGTGCAAAATGTATTGACACTCACAAAATACTCATCATTACGCACTCCCAAACTAAGATTTGAGACATCCCACTGATTATATTTAAACAATCAGACCATATGTTCTCCCCACATACTTTAACCCAATGATATCTTCGACAACTCCATAGAAGTCAATGTTCTCCTCCCTGTGGCTTCCGAGTATGACCTCGCAATTTTGAATTTTTTTATATCATTCTTTGTCGACTGTGTGAAATCTATATCCACGTATCAAACATGCCAAGTATTGAATGGCCCACATGGACGGAACACGTGTCAAAGCATACAGTTCACTTGAGATTTCTTCTGAATTATCACCATATTTCGATACAACATACATCAATAAATTTTATTCCAGTTATATCAGTGTTAGATCGGAAAAAATCTATTTTAATAGTATGAAATTCATAGATAGTAGGACATTATTTACTAATACCATATGTTTAAACCACGTGGCAAACTCTTCTTCATGCTTCTTTTTTACGTTAGTTACACCATCCATTCGAAGCAATTGAATATATTCACTGCACATATTCAAGTTTACAATTAATTCATATCGGTTATATTATATTCAAGGACTTTTAATTTATTTTTATACACACATATCACTAACCTCAAGTAGTTGTCAATCTCTATTAATTATTCAATATATACCATCAGGTTCTGTCAAACTCTTGTCCACATAGGTCATAGCCCCATTATGCACCTCTTGGACGTATGGTTTGAGAAAATATGGAGAATGATGAATTAACTCCCAAATTTTCACCTTCATAATTTCATTTCGATCGTGTGAATCTGGTATCAACCCCACTGAAATACATAAAATAAAATGTATCACATTCATTACCAATGTATGATTCTACAATCGAACCTTCCAGACGAGCCTTATTTCCCACAAATCGCTAAAGTTTTTTTAAAAATCGTTTAATAGGATATATCCATTTATATTGGACCAGACTAGCAACTAAAGCCTCACGAGGCAGGTGCACAACCAAGTGAACTATTACATCAAAGATTGATGATGGACACAAACTCTCCAATTTGCACAATATGACTACAATGTCAGCTTCCATCTTCTATTGCAAATGTCCTAAAAAATCTCTCTAATTCTATCAGAGCTGCACGAACATCTCGAGTAAGCTTTCCACACACTCCAACTGGCAATAAATGCTGCAAAAATACATGATAGTCGTGACTTTTAAAATCAATTATCTTCAAATCATGGGTTCGCACACATCTTAACATGTTTGAAGCTTGTAACCCAATTTTTCAATAGAGGGGAGTGGCCTATCCTGACATGGTCATGACATGGTCAGTAAGTTTTATCGAGCAATGGGTCAGATGGAGGCTCTCATTCATTATTCAGGGAGTGAGTATTACTATTACAATAGGCATTATCGCTGATTTTCTTGGGATTTCCCGTGAGCTTGGTGTATACTATACACAACAACTGGCTACAAGGATAGATGGTGAAGATGCCATCGAGAATGGGGCTCCAACAGACGGCGGTCCCATGCACGATAAGATTCGTCAATTGATGCATGACGATTCAGCTCCTCCATATGATGGCAGCAAGATGATCAAACAGTTGATTGTATCACATTTTTTCAAATGTAGAATTTGATTGTTTCTCATAATATTGATCCGAGGATGTGACGCCCCCAACTCCCACGTACGGATACGTGAAAATCGAGGTATCGGGATGATGACAGCACGAGTCACACATCCCATCGCCAAGTGTGTGTACATGCAACATGTTTACAAAATAAACCACGCAGCGAATAATAAAGTCTTATAACTAAGTACCAGAATTTTGTTTAAACACAAACCAATTTGAAACACACGAAATAAAATATTACAAGTTCAACACTGTTTCAAATCCAAGTACATAACATAAAAACCAATAAAGATAGTATCCAAGGGTAATAACTCCAAATCAATACTCTGGCGGAGCTGCCTCCTCGGGCTCCTCCTCCTCAACCTCTGCATCAATATCTACGGTACCAAAAATGGTGCCGCAGGTAAGTAATAATCAAAACACCACAAGATAAAAATATATTACACTCAACAATATGCATGAAAAGATGCCAAATGCACATGTCTCAAAAACCACATTTTTCCACGCACACCAAAATCTCATTTTGGCTTAAAACATATCCTTTAAAACAAGTCTTTGTCATTATCCTAGATAATGACCCAAACCAAGAAACCACCATTTTCCCAGAAAATGGATCTCAACATCCTCTTACAAAACCTCGCCATTTTCTCAAATCCATTTTCTCACCATGATCTCCCCTAGGGATCATCTGCACACTCTGGCTACTGTGTCATACCACAGGTAACGACTATGCATGTGACATCTAAACAAGCGATTAGAGTCTCGCGCCCGGCGCGTACCTGGACCAGGCATCCTCTAGTCCCCACCAGCTAAGGGATCACGGAGTCGACACGACAACGTTACCGTATCGTGCAATCCGGTCATCGCCCAGCGACAACCCAGGGGATGTCACTTAGTATTATCCACTCCCGAGTGACTAGAGGAGCTCCACTGAGATAATACCCCATCCCGGCTTGGGGTCGTGATACACACGCACCCGAAAATCCATTTACGCATGAAAACACAATTTTCAGTATCCAACAGTTGTATATGTAGGCACAATGCAATGCAAATAATATGACACAAATTAACCAACAATTCTCAACATCAAGAACAAACAAACAACTCCATCCTCAAATCCATCCAACCCCCGACTCCTCGGACTCAGTCCGGAATAACCAACCAGTCACAAATATTTATTGTAAAAGTAATAATATATTTAAATCTAAAATGAAGTTTGAAAAATACTTACAGCGCTATATGATAATTTTTGAAGGATCAACGAGCTGCAAACGGCAAAGAAAAAGCAACGTAACAATGTAAAAACATTGTGGCCGTGGGTTGTAAAATACCCACTTTTGAATGGGGACGAACCAAGACTTGGGATTGGAAGGAAATAGCTTAGAAGTGTTTATGAAGCTAGTGGAAGTGAGAGTTGACCATGGGTGTTGAGTATTGTGAAGTCTGGTCCACTTCGCTCGAACAAAGCCAGACAGATTTGAACGCTCAAAAGCTGCTCGACAGTGAGCTCGAGCAGTTGTGGGAAAGGGAGTTCGCTCGAGATAAATCAGGCAGAGTTGAACGCTCGATGTCCGCTCAACAGTGAGCTCGAGCCGTTGGGAAAGGGAGTTCGCTCGACGCTCGCTCGACACGCCGCTCGAGCAAATATCGTATAATTTCAGATCTAGGGTTTTTTTCGCCGTTTGACTATAAATATGTGTTTTCTACATATTTGGCTGTACTGTACAACACTGTTGGTGAACAGTATTTCGCCCCTCCATTGTAGTGTGATTCCTCAAGAAATAAAATCATCTGCAGCTCCCGTGGACGTAGGCAATTTGCCGAACCACATATATCTGTGTGTCATGTGTGATTTTCTCTTTTGTATTCCGTATTTTTCACTTTATTGTTATCGTTTTCACAACAATTGATATTAAGAGCCAAGGTTCGGGTCTGAGGGAAAACGATGGTTGGAGATGAAGTGAAGGTATCGGGGATCGAGAAGTTTGATGGCACGAATTTTGGTTACTGGAGGATGCAGATAGAGGACTACCTCTATGGGAAGAAACTCCATCTTCCATTATTGGGAAAGTGACTGGAAAAGATGGATGAGGCTGATTGGAATCTGTTGGATCGACAGATTTTGGGGGTTATTCGATTAACCCTGTCGAGATCCGTTGCACACAACGTCATCAAGGAGAAGACGACTGCGGGTCTCATGACGGCTTTGTCAGGTATGTATGAAAAGCCGTCAGCGAATAACAAGGTACGCTTGATGAAAAAATTATTCAATTTAAAGATGGCAGATGGTATGTCTGTTGCACAACATCTGAATGATTTTAATAGCTGGATACGTGAACTGATACGTGCACTGATATTGTTGGCTTCGTTGCCAAATAGTTGGGAAGCCATGAGAATGGCTGTTAGGAATTCTACTAGTAAATCTAAGTTAAAGTATGATGATATTCGTGATTTGATTTTGGCTGAGGAGGTGCGCAGGAAAGATTCTGGCGAGACCTCGGATTCGAGTTCAGCACTGAATGTTGATTCTCGAGAGAGATCACAAGATAGGAACTCAAACAGAGAAAGATCAAAATCAAAGCACAGGGGCAAGAGCAAGTCAAGGCATGGTCAGCAGGCAACTTGCTAGAATTGTGGCAAAGCTAGCCACATAAAGAAGAACTGCAAAAATCCTAAGAAGACCGAGAATGATAGTGCTAATGTTGTAACTGAAGAAGTACAAGATGCACTATTGCTTGCAGTTCATAGTCCAGTTGATGACTGGATACTGGATTCAGGGGCTTCCTTCCATACATCTTCCCACTGGGAGTTAATGCGAAATTATGTTGCAGGTGACTTTGGGAAGGTGTATCTTGCTGATGGAGAGGCTTTGAACGTGGTGGGAATGGGAGACATTGACATTGCACTCCCTAACAAGAACAAATGGACCTTGCAAAAGGTCAGACACATTCCTGAGTTGAAGAAAAACCTCATTTCTGTTGGGCAGCTCGATGAGTGTGGTCATTCAGTAGTGTTCTCAGATAGCACCTGGAAGGTCACAAAAAGGGCATTGGTACTGGCGCAGGGTAAGAAAATTAGTACACTATATATGACTACCGGTTTAATTAACACTATTACTACTATCGTTGCAGAGAGCACAACAGATTTGTGGCATTGTACGCTTGGCCATATGAGTCAGAAGGGTATGAAAGAACTTTTGTCTAGAGGCAAGCTACCAAAACTGAAGTCAGTTGATCTCAGTATGCGTGAGAGTTGCATTATGGGGAAACAGAAGAAGGTCAGTTTCTTGAAAAGTGGCAGAACGCCAAAGACAGGAAAACTAGATCTTGTACACACAGATGTGTGGGGACCTTCCCCAGTGGCATCTCTTGGAGGTTCTCGTTACTATGTCACGTTCATTGATGACCATAGTAGGAAGGTATGGGTTTATTTCTTTAAGCATAAATCTGATGTATTTAATGTATTCAAAACTTGGAAGGCCATGGTTGAGACAGAGACAAACTTAAAACTGAAATGCTTGAGGTCTGACAATGGTGGTGAGTACATTGATGGTGGCTTCAAGGAGTACTGTATAGCTTAGGATATCATAATGGAGAAGACCATTCCTGGGACACCACAGCAAAATGGAGTTGCGGAGCGTATGAACAGGATCATAAATGAGCGTGCTAGAAGCATGAGATTGCACGCCGGACTACCACCAACTTTTTGGGCAGATGCGATCAGCACTACCGTCTACTTGATCAACAGGGGTCCATCCGTCCCATTAGATTGTGAATTGCCTGAGGAGGTTTGGAGTGGGAAAGAGGTCAAATTTTCTCACCTTAAAACTTTTGGTTGTCTTTCTTATGTTCTTATTAATCCTGATGCTCGTAGTAAATTTGATGCTAAGTCAAAGAAATGTTATTTCATTGGCTATGAAGATGAGGCATTTGGCTATCGTTTCTGGGATGATCAGGGTCGGAAGATCATAAGAAGCAGGAATATGATTTTTAATGAGAAGATTGTGTACAAGGACAAGTCTAGTACAGCTTCTGAAGTAGCTCCTCAGGAGTCCGAGTTCGTAAGATTTGATAACCTACCAGAGGTCACAGTGCAGTGTAGAGATGTGAGTGACGATGAGAGTGGGTCCAGTGCACCCGTTCCTATTATTCCGCAGTCAGTTTCAGAGCCGTCCACTTCTATAGCTGCAGTTCGCAGGTCAGTTAGGACTAGACGTCCTCCACAGCGTTTCTCACCAACCTTGAACTACATTCTGTTGACAGATGATGGAGAACCGCATAGTTATGAAGAAACCTTGCAGGATGAAAATTCTAGCAAGTGGCAGCTGGCCATGAAAGATGAGATGGATTCCCTGCTAGTGAATTAGACATGGGAGTTGACAGAACTTCCATCAAGGAAGAAGGCATTACACAACAAGTGGGTGTACCGGGTAAAAACTAAGCATGATAGCAGTAAGAGGTACAAGGCTAGACTTGTTGTAAAAGGCTTTCAGCAGAAGCAGGGTATTGATTACTTTGAGATCTTTTCTCCTGTGGTGAAGATCACAACCATCAGGATGGTACTGTCTATGGTTGCTATCGAAGATTTATTTCTTGAGCAATTAGATGTGAAGACAGCCTTTCTTCATGGAGACCTTGAAGAAGACATCTACTTGCATCAGCCTGAGGGGTTTGTAGTATAGGGAAAGGTAGATTCAGTTTGCAGACTGAAGAAGAGCTTGTATGGCCTGAAACAAGCTCCTAGATAGTGGTACAAGAAATTTGATAACTTCATGCACAGTGCAGGGTACATCAGATGTCAGGCAGATTACTGTTGCTATGTCAGGCATTTTGACAATTCTTATATTATTCTACTGTTGTATGTGGATGACATGCTCATTGTAGGAGCTAGTATTGATGAGATCAATAATCTGAAGAAGCAGATGTCAAAGCACTTTGCAATGAAGGATTTGGGAGCTGCAAAGCAAATTCTTGGCATGAGAATTGTCAGAGACAGAGTCAGAGGCACATTGAGACTCTCACAGGCTAAGTGTGTGAAAAAGGTACTCAGCAGGTTCAATATGGACAAGACCAAACCAATTGGCACACCTTTGGGTAGTCACTTCAGACTCAGCAATAATCAGTCACCCGAGTCAAAAGAGGAACAAAACTACATGAGTAAGGTTCCTTACGCCTAAACTGTTGGTTCACTTATGTATGCTATGGTTTGCACAAGACCAGATATTGCCCATGCAATGGGAGTTGTGAGTAGATACATGAGTAACCCAGGAAAAGAACATTGGGAAGCAGTGAAGTGGATTTTGAGGTACCTAAGAGGCTCCTCAGAAACCTACTTGTGTTTCTCAGGAGAGAGCTTTGAGGTGCAGGGCTATGTTGATGCTGATTTAGCTGGAGACATTGATAGTAGGAAGAGTACCATGGGTTTTGTTTATACTCTTGGTGGTACTGCAGTGTCATGAGGTTCTAATCTATAGAAAACAGTTTCTTTGTCTACTACAGAAGCTGAGTATATTGCAGTGTCAGAGGCTGCAAAGGAGATGATATGGCTACAGGGCTTCTTGAAGGAATTGGGTAAAAAGAATCAGAAAGGCACTCTCTATAGTGATAGTCAGAATGCCATATTCCTTGCCAAAAATCCAGCATTTCATTCCAAGACCAAGCACATTCAGATCAGGTATCACTTCATACGATCATTGTTAGATAACGAATAATTGTTACTTGAGAAAATTTGTGGAAGCAAGAACGCTGCTGATATGTTGACTAAGGGTGTTACACTTGAGAAACTGAAGTTGTGCGCAACTTCAGTTGGTCTTCTAGCATGAAGACAGGGGCAGTGAGTTGCAAAGGTGGAGGACATCACGTTTGAGAAAGAGGATGATGCAGCGAGTGTACCAGTCTCCAAGTGGGAGAATTTTTGAAGGATGTGGGGGAAGAGATTAAAGTGGAGGATTTTTCATATTAGATTAAAAAGAAGCATACGTGCCTTTATTACAGTGTTAGTTTATATAAAACAAATAGTAGCTATTGTAGCAGCATTTAAAAGACTACTCAATCAGGTCAATTAATTCACTGTTTTTCAGTTTAATGGGATGTTTGGGAGATAAGATGAGATTAGAGTTTTGTAAATAGTAGTAAGATGGAATGAGAGAGAAAAATTGAATAAAAAATATTAGAATATTATTTTTGTTTTGAGATTTGAAAAAGTTGAAATATTTTTTATTTTTTATTTGAAAATTTGTAAAAATTGTAATTATTAGTTTCAAAGTGTTTGTATTTAAATGATACTTAAAAAAGGAAATGAGATGGAATAAGATGAGATGAGATGGAAACTTTTTTCAAACATTTCCTATTAATGGTTTGGGCGTGGAACAGAGAATAGATACCCTCAGAATCATCTTTCTAGAACTGTGAACAAACAGGAAAACAGAAAAAGGATTTTCTTTTTGGTGAGCGATAGCTCTCATCAGCATCTAACAGACACTCTTGATCAGGTTCAAATCAACTCAAATGGATAACTACTACATGTTGTCTAGCTCCTCGATTGTGTCTGATCGTATGGAAAGTTCCTGTGCACTTATATATATAATTATATAATTATATGGTGACGGCCGTTATTAATTAATTGTATTATATATATATATATATATGCTTCATTCATTGCATATGCACTGACACCATTAAAACACTGGTACAACGATATTAACCAATGCCCGTGTGTTTTCCTCTATTATTTCCCTCAATATCTATGCTGCGAATAGGAGGTGAAGAATCCACTACAAATATTCATGTATATATATATATATATGTGTGTGTGTGTGTGTTGGACAAAGCACCTGAGTGTAAATGTAGTAACTAAACAGTTGCTATGCACATATACCAACCTACAGCACCGTCCTATATGTTGAAACTATAGCTGCTGCAGAACCGTCGCTATAGTTGACCTATATGTTGATTTTCAACTATAGCAGCAGCTGTGGGAGGTTAGCCATCAATTAGGGCTTATAGTTAGCAACATGTTTAGTGGAACTTCTCATATAAATAGGAGAGTTCTGATATGTAAGGGAGGGGGGCAAAACAGAGAGAAAATGGACGTGAGAGAAAAATTGTAAAGTGTTTGTAATCTCATACAAACTCAGAAAATTTTGACTCCAGTGGACATAGGCAATTTGTTGAACCACTTAAATATCGTCTTGTGTGATTTTGGACAGGCTAGAGGCGCAACAATTGGTATCAGAGCTTTGGTTTGTGCTGTCAAAAAATCAAGTTGATCAAAATCAACTTTTGACAACTCCAGGGTGTTCCTCGCCTCAAGAAAAATCTGTTGCCGCAAACGGAATCGAAAACCCAGGTCGAAAGAGCTCACACGCACCCCGAGAAGTAGGAGAGTGAATCCACATGCCCCACTTGCAACTAAAGGTTGAAGACGACTGAAGAGCACGCACCCCCACGCGCCCCCACTCCCCCAGAGGTTGAAGATGCTTGAAGGACACGCGCCCTAGAGGCTCTCAGCATGTGTACTCCACGCGCCCATCAGACGCCCTGCTTAGCGTGTGTATCTCATGCGCCAGGTGATCAGCACCGCCCGTTTTTTCAGATCCTTATTGGGCTTGATCTAAGCCATTTGGAGTCTGATTTCAATAATCAAATAGTGTTTTTCAACTATTTTGATCATTCTGGACTCATCCGTACAGTTAGAATTTTAGAATTCTTTTGCCTAAATTTTTCTAAATTCAAAGGAAGGTTCTGAAAGAGATAGAAGCTCTGGAAATGCCAGTAGCTCTGGGCGTCGGTCCACAATTTCAAATGCCAAGTTCGAAATTGAGAAGTTCGATGGAACAAACAACTTCGGCACGTGACAGAGCGAAGTTATAGACGTTTTGATCCAAAAAGAGTTGGATATTACATTAGAAGAAAAACCAGATGATATGACTAAAAATAATTGGAGGAAGCTTAATACCCAAGCTTGTAGTACAATCCGGTTATGCCTTACCAAAAAACATAAGTACTTTTTCATGAGATAGACAAATACAAAGGAACTTTGGTAAAAATTAGAAGATAAGTTCATGAAGAAGAGCATTGAGAGTCGTTTGCACTTGAATAAAAAGTTCATTAGATTCCAATTTCGTGAAGGTATTTCTATATCTGAACATCTGAATAATTACAATCAAATTCTTGCTGATTTATTGAACTTGAATGTTGAAATCCAAGATGAAGATAAGGCTTTACTTTTATTAAATTCATTGCTTGATATATATAAGCATTTAATTACTATACTACTGTATGAGAAGGAAAAGATCAGTTTTGACGATGTATCTAGTTCTTTAATTAGCAATGAGTACCACAGAAAAGATAAGCAGATACATCTAGATACATCAAGTGAAGCGTTAACAGTAAGGGGGAGACTACAGTCAAAGTATCCAGAAAAGAAGAAATGTTTTCCATCGAAAACCTGAGTCACATCAATTGTTAAGGAGACCTACCTTGCCTTCCTTTGAAGCAGCAACCTTGAAATCATATCAATTGTTAAAATATGTTCCTCTTTATATGAGTACCAATTAAATATAAAGTTATTCTATGTACCAGTTTTTTCAATTCAAATAATTAATTTAAATTTTTTTTATGGAAATATTTAATTTTGACTTTACAGGTGATTTTGACTAAGATTTTGGCTAAATTTTTGACACGATTTTATTTTGTTACGCACATAGTTTTTATGAAATAATTAGGACTTTGTCTTGTTGGCCAAAATTCTCATGATTTTGGACTTTCATATCTATTTGAGGTCGGCTTGTAGGGTTTAGAATTTGACTTCTAATTTTATGAATTGAACCTCTTTTAAGAGCTTTCTCTCTAATTTTAGGTAACCTTTCAATCATTTTGTTCGACATCAACTTAAGAAGTCACTTAAGGTACTTAAAATAGGGCACGTTAACTGATATATGACTTAAAATTATAAAATACAGGATGAACAATAACACATTTATATTGGAAAAATGCTACTATGTTTCCTAATGATCTATACCTCTCATTTTACCCCCTTGAAATGGCACCACAAGTGGTTAATTTATTTTAAAAATTAAAAAAATTTCGAAAATATATATTCAAAACATATTCATGCTTTAAAACACAAAAAAAAAAAAGGAACACTAAGATCCTAAATTTCCTCTACTATTTTATGTTTGTGTTTTTAATTTTTTTTTAACAAGCCAAGTACCCCAAGGCACCATATTGTAATGTCATGTCAAGGAGACAAAATGAATGGTATAAATTAGAGGCATACTACGTAGCATTGATTATACCATCATTACCATGATTTGCATCGTTTATGAAGTACATGTGGCGCAATAAGTCGTTACCGGCAGTAATTAACCTCCTGGCCAATGTTAGAGTGCACACCAAATGTGCACCCCAAATATGCACGCTAGTGTAACAGATGATTAGTTTTTTTTTTCTTTAAACAGTTTTTAAACATCTTTAACCATTACGAAAAAAAATATAAATTCACTAATAAATAGTCATGATCACTTCCTTAACCGTTAACAAAAAAAAAAAAAAAAAATTAAAAAAAAATGAAGATATATGACAGTTATACTATTATTTTATTTAACCTCCTATTGCCTTGAGAAAACCTAAAAAAAAGTCATGTGTTTATAATTTACTAAATAATGCTAGTACAAGTTTTAAATAGACAATTACCGTATAAGTATTGTGTAAAAAAGTGGATTACATGACTAATAAAGAATAATATTTTTTAAAAAAATTTTTAAAGATGGATTCACTTTTTTACAAACGATTGCATCATACTTACCATTTGAGTCAAATTCAAATCATTTCTATTATTTACCATATGATTTTTCTGTCGGGAGTATCATGGATTACAACGTCAATTGTATTCAGCTGCCAATAATCTTACATCTTTCCTGTAATAATCAGACCCAGTAACGGGCTAACAGCTAGCATTCTACCTTAACCGTGTACATCATGATCATGATAATCATCATCATTAACCATTTTATTTTAAGAACCAAAATATCCGACTCAAAGGATCAACGATCACGGGAACAATGCACCAATATCGGTTCATGATTTCTCTCTCTATCTCTCTCTCAAGAGCTGCATGCAATAGTTGACGAAAAACTTCAATTTGATTTTTATTGGTCAACATTCCCGTGATCGCAGAAACAAAAATTAATAATGATGTGCTTCTTCCGTTAACGTACTAGTACTATTACGTACACGTATATAAAGGTCACGTAGGGTAGGGGTATAAATAGAAAGCCAGCCTAGCCAGGAACCTCGTTATCAAAACAATTGAAGGAACTTACGAAGAATCTCTGAGCCACTATATTAAGATCAGAAGTTTATTAACCGATCTGGTTGTAGCTTTCACAAGTGATGTCGGTTTCATTAGAAACTATGGCAATGGCAGGCGTGGATTACCTTGAATTTGCTATGGACGCTGAAGAATGGGAACAACAGGACTCCGTGCAGCCTCCTGCACCCCATTTACTGGTAGAAGAAGATCAAGATTATGAGAAGCATACTAGAGAAAAAGTCAGAAGAAATAGGCCGGTTCCTGTAATATGTCAGCAAGAAGTAGGTATGCTGGAAGGTATTAGAGCAGCATATACAAAATGACATCAGTGTCCCCTCATCTCCATATGATGAAGAATCTGCTCCTCGTGGCAGCATAAATGGTGCTGATATGAAGACTCAATCATCAGTTGATAAATAAGTTGTTTGTAATAATTTATCTGTCCATTTACTAGAATGTCCTTCCCTTAGCTGATATGTAATGTACCCTTATGTAATTTCATTGTATAGTTGTCCAGAATATTCCTTAGTTAGTTAGGATTTGTTTTCCCTCTTGTTGTATAAAGCAACAACACCATGTACAACCAATGCACAATGAAATAGCAGGATTAGTTTTTTCCGCCACACATTCTCTCTCTGTTACTTTTCCTTCTTCTTTGTTATTTTCTTCTTCTTAGCTTATTCTTACATGGTATCAAGAACCACAGAGTGAGAAACTTCTGCTATGGCTACTGAAAAACCTGCTGGAAAACCTGCATCAATTTTTTTGGATTTTGCAAATATTATCAACCCTTACCGCCTGGATCACGGGGACAATCCCTCCATTCCCTTAGTCCCTGACCTTCTCACCTCAAAGAATTATACAACCTGATCAAGAGCTATGTGTAGAGCTCTTCATGCCAAGAACAAGCTTGATTTCATCAATGGAACCTTAACCAAACCAAAAGACCCTGCTGACCCACTCAATGATGCTTGGGAGAGATGCAAGGACTTAGTGGTCTCCTAGCTCCACAACTCCATTAACCCCACTCTCAAATCCAGTATTGCATTGGTGGATGATGCAAAACAAATATGGGGAGAACTAAAAGAATGTTTCACTCAACAAAATGGGCATAAAATCTTCCAACTCAAAAAGGCTCTCATAGGTATGCACCAAGACACTGATTCAGTAAGTGTTTATTTTGGCAAACTTAAAACTATTTGGGATGAACTCCTCATATTTGATCCAATGCCTGATTGTAATTGTGGCAAACTTGTTGTCTTACATGATAGATACCAAAGAGATTGTGTCATACAATTTCTTATGGGTTTAAATGAGTCTTTTAGTGCCACCCGTGACCAGATTACGCTACTAGATCCCTTGCCTTCCATAAACAAAATATTTTCCATGGTTCAGCAGCAAGAGATGCAGCATCTTGTGCTTAAAGGTACCCCTTCACCTGATTCAATGGCCCTTGTTGTTCAGCAGCCATACATATAAGCCTTTTCCAAACCACTTCAACCTTTCAAACGAGATAGGCCCTTTTGCACCCATTGCAAAATACAAGGACATACCCTGGACAACTGCTTCAAAGCAGGAAATGCCCAAGCCCCCATTTGCATTCACTGTCATATGACAGGCCATCTAGCAGATAAATGCTACAAAGTGCATGGTTATCCACCTGGGCATAAACTTCATGGCAAACCCAAACAACTTAGCTTTTCATTTGCCAATATGACCTCACTTGAACCAGAGAATCCATCCATTAATAACTTCACCCTCACCAAAGACAAATACCAGCAACTACTCTCACTATTGCCATCAAAGGAAGTCTCTATTGCTCCTCATTCAGTCAACCATGTCCAAGCAGAATGTTCTTCTTCTTCCACTATGAATGGTAAGTCTTTTTGTTTCACTTCATCCATTCAAACATCTCACACAAACACACACTCACCATGGATTATTGACACTGGTGCTACAGATCATATGATCTGTAACACCTCATTTTTTTCATCCATCACCTCTTATGTTTCTTTCAAAGTCAAATTACCCAATGGTCACACTGCACCTGCAACTCACATTAGCACTGTTCATCTCACTTCCAACTTAATTCTGCACAATGTACTATGTGTTCCCTTTTTTACCTTCAACTTAATCTCAGCAAAACAGCTAACCTCTTCACTTTCTTGTTGTTTTGTTTTTCTATCACAATTCTGTTTTCTTCAGGACCTTTTGTCAGGGACCACGACTGGCATGGGTGAGATAAAAGATGGTCTTTACCAATTGCTTGCTGAACCAATGTCTCCATCAGCGCTTCTTGACCATTTTTCCTTTTCTTTACATAAAACCATCTCTGTTTCTGCTGTTTTGAAAGATGTTGATCAAGTTTCTGATCTCTGGCATTGTAGACTGGGACATACTCCCATTTCAAGATTAAATATAATACCAGATTCCTCTATCAAGAATCACATCTTTACTATCTGTAATACTCATCCATGCCATGTGTGCCCTATTGCCAAACATCATAGGCTCCCATTTCCTGATAGTACTCATAAAACCAAAAGCATTTTTGAACTTATACACTATGACATATGGGGCCCCAACTCAGTTGAAGCATATGATGGCACAAAATTTTTTTTAACAATTGTAGATGACTTTTCTAGGAGCACCTGGACCTACTTGCTTAAAGCTAAATCTCACACCAGATCATGTATTGAAGCCTTTTGCAATTTAGTAGAAACCCAATTTCAAACAAAAGTCAAAATTCTTAGAAACGACAATGGTCTTGAGTTTCAAATGAATGACTTCTTTAATAAAAAAAAGGCATCATTCGCCATAGGACTTGTGTGGCAACCCCCCAACAAAATGGGGTTGCTGAAAGAAAGCACCAACATATTTTAAACATAGCTTGATCTCTCAAAATACAATCTAACCTTCCTAACATCTTCTGGACTGACTGCATTCTCACTGCCACATATATAATCAATCGAATTCCCAGCCCCTTACTTTCCAACAAAACCCCTTTTGAGATTCTTTTCAACACAGCTCCCACCTATTCTCACCTGAGAATTTTTGGTTGCCTGTGTTTTGCCTCTACTCTATCTCAACATAGAACCAAGTTTGCCCCTCGTGGAAGACAATGTGTCTTTCTTCGTTACCCCTTTGGGGTCAAAGGTTATAAATTGCTTGACATCAATTCTAAGACAGTTTTCATCTCTAGAGATGTTACTTTCCATGAATATGTTTTCCTTTTTCATCTTACCTCCCATTCATCACCTTCTTCTGCCCCTTACATTTCTCCTTCCTCAATGCCTTCTCCTGCTTCTCTCATATCACCTCTTACTTCCACTAATTTGTCTTCCCCTTCAGAAAATTGTATACCAACACCTCCCTCTTCTCCTTCCTCAATGCCTTCTCCTACTTCTCCCATATCACTTCCCACTTCTACTAATCTGTCTCCTCCTTCAGAAAATTGCTTACCAACACCTCCCTTTTCTCCTTCCTCAATGACTTCTCTTGCTTCTCCCATATCACACATTTCAAATTTTCCATCCCAACCTATTCTCAGGAGATCCACTCGTACTAGAAGAGCGCCACAATACCTCCAAGACTTATTGTCAGCAAGCTAATTCTATCTCACTCTCCCAGTCAGTGGACATGGCATCTTCTTCATCAGGTACGTATCTCTTTTACCTTATCTTCTTCCATTTCATATAAGCATTTATCTCCTGCCCTTTCATTATTTTCTGCCACCATTTCATCTCATCATGATCCACAAACTTACAAACAAGCTGCCAAGGACCCTGACTAGTGTAAAGCAATTGAAACTGAACTTGAGGCTTTAGAACTTAACCAAACCTAGATACTCACTGACTTACCCCCTGGAAAAACACCAATTGATTGCAAGTATGTTTTCAAAACAAAATACCATTCTAATGGCACTGTTGAGAGAAAGAAGGCAAGATTGGTTGCCGAAGGTTTCACCCAGCAGGAAAGGGTAGATTACCATGAGACTTTTTCACCAGTAGTGAAAATAGTTACTATTAGAACTATTCTAGCCTTAGCTACCATTAAGGGTTGGCATCTTCAACAATTTGATGTCAACAATGCATTTCTTAATGGTGAGCTCAAAGAAGAAATCTACATGAGGAAGCCACCAGGTTACACAAAGGGATCTCCTAGTCAAGTATGCAAACTGCTCATAAGCCTTTATGGCCTCAAACAGGCCTCACGTCAATGGTATGACAAGTTCTCAGCATCTCTAATCTCCTTTGGTTTTACCCAGTCAAAGGCTGATTACAGCCTCTTCACATACATTACTGCCACCACATTCAATGCACTACTAGTCTATGTCGATGACATAGTAGTTGCTAGCAATTCCCTCAAATCCATATATGATCTTAAGACCTTTTTGAACAACCAATTCAGAATTAAAGACGTTGGATGTCTAAGATACTTTCTAGGCATAGAGGTTACTCGATCCCCAACTAGCATTCACCTTTGCCAAAGAAAATATGTTTTAGATCTTCTTGCTGATTCAAGTATGTTGGCCTACAAACCATTAAAAATTCCAATGGACTAAAACCATAAATTCAGCAAGTCTTGTGGCACACCTCTAATAGATCCTACTCCCTACAGACAGCTAATTGGTCGTCTCCTTTACCTTACAATTACAAGACCAGACATTAGCTACCCAACACAGGTACTAAGTCAGTTCATGGATCATCCTTCCACCTCCCACCTTGCTGCAGCCCACAAGGTATTAAGATACCTTAAAAACTCACCTGGTCAAGGGATCCTTCTGTCTTCATCTTCTTCCATTTACCTAAGAGGCTACTATGATTCAAATTGGGCATCTTCCCTGATACCAGAAAATCAGTGACTGGTTATTGCATTCTTCTAGACCATTCCCTCATTTCTTGGAGATCAAAGAAGCGATCAAAGAAGCAGACAATAGTATCAAGATCTTCTGCTGAGGCAGAATACTATGCCATGGCCTCTATTACTATTGAATTTATTTGGCTTAGACAATTATTCACTGATTTGTCTATCCCTCATCCACATACTGCTGACTTGTTTTGTGACAACCAAGCTGCCCTATACATAGCAGCCAACCCCGTTTTCATGAAAGGACAAAACACATTGAGGTGGATTGTCACTTGATCCAAGATAAAATCCTCGAAGGTTGCATCAAAACTGCACATGTCTCTACACACTCACAACTTGCTGATATATTCACCAAATCTCTGCCATCTTACCAGCTATTTTCACACCTCTCCAAGATGGGAATAGCTAATATCTATCCTCCATCTTGTGGGGGGGGGGGGGGGTATTAGAGCAGCATATACAGAATGACATCAGTGTCCCCACATCTCCATATGATGAAGAATCTGCTTCTCGTGGCAGCATAGATGGTGCTGATATGAAGACTCAATCATCAGCTGATAAACAAGTTGTTTGTAATAACTTATCTGTCCATTTACTAGAATGTCCTTCCCTTAGCTGATATGTAATGTACCCTTATTTAATTTCATTGTATAGATGTCCAGAATATTCCTTAGTTAGTTAGGATTTGTTTTCCCTCTTGTAGTATAAAGCAACAACACCATGTACAGCCAATGCACGATGAAATAGTAGGATTAGTTTTTTCCTCCACACATTCTCTCTCTGTTACTTTTCCTTCGTCTCTATTATTTTCTTCTTCTTTGCTTATTCTTACAGAAGGAATTATGGGTACATGCTTGGGGCCATTAATAAGTTTAATGGTGAGAACCATAGTAAAGGAAAAATGATATACTTAGCACTCCCAATGGCTCTTGTAAAATACATTTTTCTTCAAAATATAAAGAAATGTTCTTAAAATGCTACTCCATTGGATTTGTATTTTAAAAACATTATAGATTTTGCTACAGTGATTCCTCTACATGTAGAGGATCCTATTCATCAAATGTAAACATTTTTAATTACTTTCTCTTTCCTCTTCATGTGATTTCTCATTTCTTCCTCACGTGTAAACATTTTTAAATGGATAAAAAAGAATAAAAAGTATAATATTTAAATGGTATAAAGAAAAAATAGATAAGCTGATAATTGATATATTATAAAAGTCATTATGTAAAATAGAAAAAGTGGATTTTGATGATGTATTTTGAAAGATATGATATAGAAGCCATTGAGAGTGCTCAACATCGCATTTGACGATCAAATTTGCATAAGAGATTTGACTCAATCTGCGCCCCCAAAGCAGTAATACTTCCAACAGAAGAGATTCAAGCAGTCTTTTTTGGACACATTTCAACATGAGACTCGGAGACTTCCACTGAGGAAAATCAGGCTGCAACCGTGTCTACTGCAAACTATACTGCATGAGCGTGTCTCCAATATAATATGTGATCATCACCAGCCATTCCAGTCTGGACTAGATGTAGTAGTTTTGCATACAGCTCCCATTTATTCAACAGAATTTTGTAATTTGTTTAGGATTTTCTTTTGTTATTCTTTTCGAATAGTTATTGGGTTGGATGGAGGGAGAGGAGATCGAGGAGGGCCAGCCCTTAGTACTGTTTGGACAAATTCTTGATAAAATGCTTTACTTCTTATTCATCTAAATAATCAGATCTTAATTAACTAAAGATATCTTTTGAACATATTCATAATATTCTACTTTTTTTCAGTTTAATTGCATAGGCCGACTCAATAGATTATAGGGCCTAAGGCGAAATTGTGAGTGAGACCTTTTTTATTAAAAATGTAAAATACAATCAAAAAAAATTTTTTTTTTATGTGATACTTTTATTTAAAAATCATTCCTATTGTAAATTACTTTTTTATTTAAAATTTTATACCACCTTTTCAATTAATAACCGACTTAATCTTTATTAAAAAATTATCGGTTTCGAAAGAATTTTATTAAAATTAGTTTGATAACTCATGCTTTAGATTCTCAAAATCAATTATATTCATTATTGTAAATAAAATTCTATAAACGCACACATTTGGTAAAAAAAAGAGCTCTTGTCTCTTCAAATTATTATACTAAAATTGTGACGCCCCCAACTCCCACGTACGAATATGTGGAAATCGAGGCGTCGGGATGATGACAACATGGGTCACACATCCCATGTCCAAGTGCCAAGTATGTGTATATGCAACATGTGTACAAAATAAACCTCGCAGCGGATAATAAAATCTTATAACTAAGTACTAGAATTTTGTTTAAATACAAACTAGCTTAAAACACACGTAATAAAATATTACAAATTCAACACTGTTGCAAATACTAAATACTTAACATGAAAACAAATAAAGATAATATCCAAGGGTAAACAACTCCAAGTCAATACTCTGGCGGAGCCGCCTCCTCAGGCTCAGCCTCCTCCTCCTTCTCCTCAATCTCTGCATCAAAATCTACGGTACCAAAAATGGTGCCGCAGGTAAGTAATAATCCAAACACCACAAGATAAAAATATATTACACTCAACAACATGCATGAAAAGATTCCACATTTTCTTACATTTCCTTTAAACATATCCCATCAGGGAACTGTAGGCGGGAATCGTAGGCAGAACTCTACCACTATCCCTGCTTACCACCTTCCTTACACTGCGTGCACCGTAGGCGAGAATCGCAGGCGAAACCCTACCACCATCCTTGCTTACCAGCATCCCTACACGTGCCTCTGACTCAAACCAATCAATCCAATCGTTCACATATACCAAAAAACATTTCTCGCTTGAAAACCCAGTTTTCAAGTTCCAACACATATACATGCATGCAATTACACGAAAACTCAGTTTTCCTTTTTAAACATGAACATGCATGCACTATGCAATGCAAACATCAAGATACAAGATATCCAACAAATCTCAACGTCAACTAAAACATAATTAACTCTATCCTCAAATCCATCCGACCCCCGACTCCTCAGACTCAGTCCGGAATAATCAACCAGTCATAAATATTTATTGTAAAAGCAATAATATATTTAAATCTAAAATGAAGTTTGAAAAATACTTACAGTGCTATATGATAATTTTTGAAGGATCAACGAACTGCAAACGGCGAAGAAAAAGCAACATAACAGTGTAAAAACACTGTGGCCATGGGTTGTAAAATACCCACTTTTGAATGGGGACGAACCAAGACTTGGGATTGATAGGGAATAACTTAGAGGTGTTTATGAAGCTAGTAAAAGTGAGATTTGGCCGTGGGTGGTGGCGAAAACGGCGGTGGGAGGCCAAAATGGGTAAAACGGTGTTGAGCTCGTGGGGGCTGCTCCGGCGACAGATCGGAGCCGAAAATGGATGGTTTAGGACGGCAAGAAGTCGGTGATAAAGTGGTGAAGAGGTGATGGCCGAAGGTGGAACGACGGCGGCAGAACGGCACAAAAACTGTGCGGCTTGGAGGAGCTCGTTGCGGTTAACGGTGGCTCGGATGGAGGTGAAATTTGGTGGGGATGATCACCGGCCGGACGGGAAGAAATCTGGATGGGTGGTGCAGGTCACGGTGCCGACGAGTGGCGGTTCTGGGCGGAGAGAGAAAATGCCAAAATGAGAAGGGAAAAGGCTTTCGCGCGGGAGAGAACCGGGAGGAAGAGAAAGAAAAATAAAGAAAAAGAAGAAAAGAAAGAGAAAGCAAAAAGAAAAGAGAAAAAGAAAATATGAGGGAAAAGAAATGAGATCCAATCCTCACATCTGGAGTCCAAAAACTGATCCAACGAATATAATTTTAAAAGTAATAAAATCAGGAAAATAATTTAAACACAACATAAAGCTAAATTATAATAAATAACTAGTAAAAACTAACAACTTAATTTTAAATCCAAAAATAAGCTAAAATAAATTAAACAACAATTTAAACTAAAAACAATAATTAATATTAAGAAAGCTCTACAAAATAAATTTCACAACTAAATAAATCCAATTAAAATATGATAATTTAAAATAAAAGAATCAATATTTTAATTAAATTAAATACTCCTTTAGTGAAAATACACGTAAAAACGGGGTATCACAGAAACTTTTTTATCAACGCTAAAAAGTAGATTTTGTTCTTTATAATTTTTATACTATATATTAAACTAACAATAACAAAAGGAAAGTGTACCCCAAGAATGAGATTATGTGAAATAATAATTTTGTGGAGATAAGATGAGAATTTAGATCATTTCATGTCTTGGTACCAATACTAGAAATGAAAAGGAGATAAATAAAAGAAAAAGTTTCGTCATCATCAAGTGAACTCAAATATAATAAAAATCTAAAAAAAGAATTCCAATTCTAACATATATATATATATAGAAATATAATCATAAAGATTCAAGAATAATCAAGCAAAAAAAAAAAAACTTAAGCCAATGAGTAAGTTTTTGGTAATTAAGAGCTTTAAGTTGAAAGATTCTAAAAGAGAAAACTATAAACTAAAAAAAGTTCAATAAAAATTGAGTTTTCAGAAGAAAAGAAAAATATAATAATCTAGAAAGAGAACCAATTACATAAGATGATCTATTTGATACTTTTGATAATTTTTCGTTGATTTATTCAATTGTTTCTTTTTCTTTTAGGAAATTCTGCTTGAAATATTTTTAGGGGCATTCTTCCACTTGGGGCTTAGGCAACTGCCTATGTCGCCTAACGGAAGAGACTGCCCTGGTGCATATTGTAAATTAAATAGGTGGTAGCTTTGGTTGTATAGAGTATATATTTCCCCACAAAATATAGTTGACAAAACTTCCTCCCATGAGTATCCACTCAATTTCATGTTAGTTGTTACGCCAAAAAGTTGTACATGAATAAACTTTAAAAAACAATGTAGTTTGGTATTAGTCCTCATGATCATCCCTTTCGTCAAATTTAAGTTATTAAATTAAACGGTGCAGGGATGGTATTACGTAATGATCTTGTCCTTCCACGGTAGTTTAGCCACAAACAAAAGAGTGTTAACGATAAATACAAGTTTAAAACCTTCAAGTTTCGTACAATGTCTATGCAATCTTTTTGAAATAAGTGGAGTACTCCAACGTAAAAATAAAGCTATGAGCAATATGCATTCATGCTCTAGGCCGCCAGCATACACAAATCAACTTAATTTTAATTAGAAAAACATTTTTGTTTTGGATGAGAAACTAATTTCAAGTTGTGGGTTTAGCATATTAGAAGATTGAAAAAGTTTCTTGCAAACCCAACTTACTTTAATATTTTAAATTCATGAGCTCAAGTTTAGTCCGAGAAATTATAATTAGCTGCATGCAATAATATTATTATTATCAACATTATCGAGATCACAATTAATGCATGAGGCATATGCATATATAGGTAAACGTAATAGAATGCGTCAGGCGCCCAAGCTGATCACAATTAAGCATGTGATCTTAGACTTTTGCGCAATTGACTTATCTTGTAAATTCAACCCACATGTTGTTCAAAATGCTTTTTTCTTTTAAAGCACACTGTTCGTACCGTAGAAGAAGTTTGTTTCAGATCAGAGCTAGCCTTCGAGATGCATGTCCCCATTCCCTATCCACAACTTTGTCGTGTTTGTCTGTCTAATTTGCAATACCTTTGATTTTCTACGTCAAAGTCAAGATACCGTACGTATATTCGTAGTAAATGGTTAGTAGCTAGTGTTTTGATGCTTTTGATCATTTTTGCAGATGCACTGACATCATTGAAATCACGGGTACTACAAGTAAAACGATATAGATTACCATAACGCCATGCAATGCCCGTGCGTTTTCTTCTTTAATTTCTCTCATCTATGCTGCTAATAGGATAAATGTATATATTTCTAAATTATGTTGCCATTTTATCTTGCTGAGACGAACAGCGACGAGTTCTTCCTTACATACAAATTAATTAACCAAAGTGGATATTTATTTGTCAGAGATCCAGCAATGTCTATAGAAGCTCTGGCAATGGCAGGCATCGATTACAGAGAATGCATAATCAAGATTGATCAAGACTGGGATGAGAAGTGTACTGGCAGCTTGGAACAGCCGCCACCGCATCTGCTGGCTGAAAAAGAAGATGAACATGATGTATTTGTTGCTAATAGAGAATATTGCATGAAGGCCAGGATTCGCGAATGGGCTAAAGCTGTTGCTGCAATGAATTATCGGACTTCGCTACGCTGTGAAAGGGAAGCTGTATTGGCCAATGGCAATGGGTATAACTGATCATTTGATAAATGACCGTGTATTTAATTTTTTTTGTCTGGCGGACGTACGTTTTAGACAGGATTTTTTAACATCTAGCTACGAGAGTAATTATATTTATTATATTATATAGTGATCTTATTGTAAAATTCTTTTGGTAAAATTTGTATTATTCAGTTTTAACATTTTTTTTTTAAATAATAGCTGCAGGCTGCATGCCTGATCTGTACATGAGACTTATCTATTTGTATTTGATCATGCTACATGTAGTGCAGAAAGTAAAATTTAGAGATAAGATATATATAAACGAGTCATGACTCATTAAGCTGATCAATCAGTGATGTTTCAATACAATAAAAAAAAAAATGATTAATTCCCCTCCTTAATTGTTATGCATTCTCTATCAAGATCCAAGGTTTAAGTGGCCCATTTTTTATTCATGATAATTAATAATGAGATCTTGGTTGAAGAATATATATATATATATATATATATTTATTTATATATATTTATATGTTATATGGCTTCAAACATATTGATCACTAACTTACATAAAAATATGAAAAATACTTTATATACTAAGAAATATATAATCTTTTTGGTTTCGCTGGAAAAACTAAGCTTTTGATATTATTACTTACTTACAAACTCATCCTACTTTAACGTGCTTTTTTTATTTTTGGGATAGAAATGATAATATCATTAATCAACGAAAAATGATTACAGATAATTATCAAGCCATAAAGCTTAAGAAATATAGTCTGGAATTCAATCCCACCAAACATCAATGCCTTTAACCTTGAAAGCATTCCTAGCCAAACCATGAGCTACCATATTACCTTCCCTATAAACATGTAAAAGCAGACAATGATCAAAACACATGACAAGCTTTTTTGTCTCATGATATAACACCCCTAACAAAGAGTTATTCATACTATCGTCATTAAGAGCTTCAATACATAACAAACTATCACTTTCCATAATTAGTTTTGAAATGTCCATAGTAGCACATTGTTGCAAACCTCTAAAGATGGCAAGTAGCTCTAAACCTTCAGAATCTTCCATCTAAAACTCAACTTTACTCACAGCGATAAGGACCTTGCCTGAATCATCCCTCAACACTACCCCAATACTCGTCTTATCCCATTCAGGAAAAATAGCAGCATCAACATTTAGTTTTGGCCAGTCAGAGGAGTTTGCCACTTATAATGCTTCATAATTTGGACCCTTGTCTTCTGCCTAACTTGGCTATGACTTCTCAACATCACAAAGGCACTCTCAGCTACTGTTTTAGGACTAAGTAGCTCTTTATCATGCACATATTTGTTTCTTCTAAACCAGAAACTCCAAGCCAAGGTAAGGAAAATAACCAAGCTGTCATGCATATTTCTTTTACAGATTTGCAAGGCCATGTCAATCAAAGGCACACTAGGATCAAGCTTCAAATCGGGTAAATAAGAACTCCACATACCTTGAACAGCATTACAATTTACCACGGCATGTGTGATATCTTCCTTTGCTGTTAAGCAAATACTGCAAGTATCATCTATCAACACATGTCTCTTCATGAGATTTACTGTAGTAGGCAAACCATCTTTGCGTGCACGCCATGCAAAATTTTTTATCTTGTTTGGAACTTTCATGTTCCACAAAAGCTTCCATAGCACTTGTTGATCCTGCACATTAGATGATTCAGCACACTTACAACCAATCTAATTATAGATAAATCTGTAATAGCTTCTTATACTAAACACTCAATTTCTTTCTTGAGCCCACACCCTCTTATCCTCTACATTATTAGAACATAAAGGAATTTTAAGAACATCTGAGACTACATTTGGATTGAAGAGAGATCTTAGCTTATGAATATCCCATACTTTTTCATTGGAAACAAATAAAGACTTAACATAATCAGATCTGTTGACATCCCCTCCCATCACTCCTTCCGATAACAAGGAATTATGCCCTACGATCCACTGGTCCTGCCATATATTAACAGATCTCCCATCTCATATTCGGCATCTACAGCCTGCCACTAACCATATCCTTACCTCCCAAATACCCCTCCAAGTGTAGGATGGACATTTGCCCAACCCTGCTTGCATGAAACTAGTTTGAGCAAAATATTTGGCCTTTAGTAATCTATGCAGTAAAGAGTTATCATCTTGAAATAATCTCCAACCTTGCTTTACTAATAAAGCAAGATTGAAATTTCTTAGCTCTTTAAAACCTATCCCTCCATAAGTTTTCTGCAGACATAGCTTACTCCAACTCAACTAGTGAAGTTTTCTCAATCATTACCTCTTTGACCCCACCAAAACCTTCACCTCATCCCCTCCAATTCAGTACACAAACTAGAAGGAAGAAGGAAACAACTCATTGTAGATGTAGGGATTGATAGGGCAATTGCTTTCAAAAGAATTTCCTTCCCACCTTGTAACAAAAACTTTTCTTTCCAAACTTGAAGTTTTTGCCATACCCTTTGTTTTATAGATTGGAAATCACGATTTTTAGACCTCCTAATAACATGTGGAAGTCCCAAATATTTCTCATATTGTTGTATCTCACAATTGCTTCAAAGATTCTAGATCTCATTCTTAGTTTCCATACTCACCTTACTACTAAACACAATGACAATTTTTTCTTTATTGATTCTTTGACCCGAGACAGTTTCATATCTTGCCAACGACATTTGGATCTTCCTATTTTCCTCCACATCAGCACGATAGAAAACAACACTATCATATGCAAATAGAAGATGATTTATGTTTGGTGCCCCTCTACAAACTTTTATCCCTAAAATATCTTTTCTTAACCCAGCAGTTTTCAATAGGGAAATGAACCCTTTAGTGTAAAAGAGAAATAAGTAAGGGGATAGTGCGTCCACTTGTTTTAATCCTTTAGTTGGCAGTATAGGACCCCCCGGCTCTCCATTGATCAATACAGAAAATGAAACAGACCCAATACAATGCATAATGATCAACTCAATAAACTTCCGATCAAACCCCATGATCACCTCTATAATAGATTTTATAAAGCCCAACTCAACGCTATCGTAAGCCTTACTCGTCCAATTTTAAGGACATAAAGCCCTTTTTCCCTTTCCTCTTTTGTTTGAGAAAATTAACCAACTCATATGCAATCAAAACATTATCGAAAATGAGGTGCCTAGGAACAAAAACACTTTGACTCTCACTTATGATACTGGGTAAACAACTTTGAGTCTATTTGAAAAGACCTTTGCAATGAGTTTATAGGCCACATTACACACACTAATGGGTCAATAATCTTCCATTTTAACAGAGCACTACTTTTTAGGAATAAGAGTAATATGAGTTTGGTTTAACATAGAAGGAAAAGAACCTAAGTTAAGGGCTTGAAGCACGACTGATGTAACAGTATGCCCAACAACATGCCAATATTTTTAGAAAAATATTGGAGACATGCTATCAAGCCCCGGAGACTTTGTAGGACTCGTTTGATTCAAAGCTTCCTTCACTTCATCAGCATGAAACTCCTTCATCAAATCCAGATTCATCTGAGTAGAAATTTTACCAAACAAAGGTTCTAAGAAGTCCAAAGAATCCACTTAAGCAGTCTGATTTGAACTTGTAAGAAGGCCTTGAAAATAATCAAGTATAACCCTATCTCTCTGAAACCCTTCTTGCCAGTTTCCATTGTCATCTTGGATTTTTAAAATAGCATTCTTCCTTCTCCTCTAAGATGCTTTCATGTGAAAATATTTCGTGTTACTATCACCCTCTTTAAGCCATAGAGCCTTAGAACGTTGTCTCCACATAATCTCATTTCTTTCCAACCAAAGCTGCACCTCATCTCTTGCCAAATTCAAATCTTCCATGGAAGCTAATTCTGGACCCCTCTCATGCAAACTATGCATAGCTCTCTATGCTTTGCTAAGTGAGTTTGAACATGCCCAAAACTATGCTTAGTCCACATCTGTAACCGAGTGCCACTATTTTTTATCAAATCTGAAACATCCCCCATATTAGCCTGACCAGAATCCTTCCCCAAACATCTTTGATGATGTCCTCACAGTCTTTCTCACCCACCCATATAGCCTCAAATTTAAAAGGCTTTCTAAGCTACACCCTACTTTAATGTGTTAAAAAGTCTAGATTCAATCTCTTTTATAAGCGGATGAATTGCGGACGACTCCAAGCTAGCATGTGAACTCAAAACTGAAACAGTGTGTTTCATGGTTGGGCAGGTGAGAAAAAGTCAAATTCGTAGAATGCGGGGAGAGAAGGCTTAAAATGAAACAGTGCATTTTATGAACAAAAAATCTCCTCCAATATTCCCCCGTCCCATTCTCCTTGAAGCTCCATCTCCTCCGATTAGAGATAAAGCTGATCATTTTCCTTGGCTGAATGCATGTACCAATAACAACTCTCATTCATTACAGTCTCTCCTATATATAGAAACTAGGCAAAGAATTTGAAAATTTATTACAGTCTATCCTATGTACCAGATCTGGGTCACAAAGAAGGAACCTCGTATTCTTACTTCTCTGTGAAGGATATGTCGATTTCATTGGAGGTGGGCCGACCTTTGAATCGGAAAATACTAAAATAGAGGAACAAAGAAACCACCAAACAAAAAACCCACCCAAATGGGAATAGTGGATCTGGGTATTGCACATTGAAATCACCGAAGAGGGAGGATACAGGTTTCTCATAGATGTGCTTTCTTTTTCCTGTTTTTCTTCTTTCTTTTTTTTTTTTCAACAAGTACTAATATGCCAAGTCAGATTCATGCGCAAACTCACTGTACGCAGAAGAATTGAAATTAATAATATTAATGGTTAATTTTATTGAAGCACGGTAACTTAGAGAGATAGAGAAGATGTTTGACAAAAGTTCTGAATGAAGAAATATTGACTTAAAACCTCATTTCAGTGTTATTGATTTCCCGTATACAATTCAGTGAATATCTACACATATTTATAGCACAGTGGCTTTACAATAGATACAAAATGATTGGTCCACATCAGCTTTCTGTTATGTACTGTACAACTGGAATATTTGTCCATTCTTTGTGCTCTGGAGTACTAGAGGCAGGTCCTTTGTATAATGCCTTAACATCCCGCCGCGATTCAAGCGGCACTGGAGTGAGAGTGAGGCTTGATCGTAACTGTGAAAAACGAGCTGAGGACAAAGGCTTAGTAAAAATGTCAGCAAGCTGATCTTTACTAGAGATAAAAGAGACTTGTAGTGTTTTGGCAGCCACTCTATCTCGTACAAAATGATAATCAAGCTCAATATGTTTAGTACGAGCATGTAAAATAGGATTAACCGAGAGATAGGTAGCACCTAAGTTATCACTCCATAATGTTGGAGGTTCGATAAGAAAAATACCAAGCTCTTGTAACAACTGTTGTAACCATAAAATTTCACAAGTGGCATTTGCCACAGCCTTATACTTGGCTTCAGTTGATGACCGAGCTATAGTGGGCTGTTTTTTTGAGCCCTAAGAAATAAGGTGAGACCCAAAGTAAATGCAATGTCCTCCAGTAGACTTACAATCATCCAGGCAACCTACCCAATCAGCATCAGTAAAGGCAAACGGCTTAATAAGAGAAGATGAACAGAAATGAAGGCCAAAGTGTTTGGTATGATTAAGGTAGCAGAGGATGCGTTTTACAGCTTGCCAGTGGGGCTGCCTTGGGTAATGCATGTACTGACAGACTTTATTGACTGCAAACGAAATATCAGGCCGAGTAAAAGATAGGTATTGTAGACTACCTACAATACTCCTATAGAGATGAGGATCCTCAAAGGAGGATCCATCAAGAGCATTCAGTTTGACAGAGGCAGATAAAGGAGTCGATACATATTTAGACTCATGCATATTCGTTAGAGCAAGCAGGTCAGACATGTATTTAGACTGGGAAAGATAGAGACCAGAGGAGTTGCGAAACACTTCTATGCCTAAAAAGAAACTAAGAGTGCCGAGATCCTTAACAGGGAAATGAGATTTCAAAGTTGTAATAAATTCAGATATCAAAGCAGAGGTAGATCCAGTAACAATAATATCATCTACATAAATTAAAACATAGAGGAAATCAGATTTATTTCTAAAAATAAACAAGGAACTATCAGATTTTGAACCAGAGAAACCGAGAGACAGAAGCCGATTTGTGAGCTTGGAGAACCAAGCCCGTGGGGCTTGCTTCAAGCCATAAATCGACTTTCTTAACTTACTGACATGGTTGGGAAGATTAGGATTCACAAATCCCAGAGGCTGCTGCATGTACACATCTTCTTCAAGGTCTCCGTGCAAAAATGCATTTTGAATATCCAACTGGTGCAAATGCCAGTTATGAGTGACCACAAGAGATAGAATGAGCCGTATAGTTACCGGTTTAACAATCGGACTAAACGTCTCGGAGTAATCAAGGCCAGGCTGTTGATGAAACCCCTTGGCCACAAGCCGTGCTTTACAGCGTTCAAGACTTCCATCAGCCCTACGTTTTGATTTCAAGACCCATTTAGCACCCAAAAGATTAAAAGAAGACGAGAAGGGAACTAAGTCCCATGTACGATTTTGCAAGAGAGCAGCAAACTCGGTGGCCATAGCTGCTCTCCATTCGGGAAAACGGGACACCTCAGTGAAGGAGGAAGGTTCTTCTGGGACATTTTGGGAGTAAGAAGTGAGGGAGGATGATGGTTTGGTAGGGGGCCAAGGGATGGTTCCATCGGTTTGAATGAGAGGAAGAAGAGACTGTGTTTTGGTCCGAATGACCATCGGGTGAAAGGGAAGACTATGATGGACGAATGAAGAGGTGGGTTGTGAGGAGCAGTTTGGTGATGATTGAAGAGACTGGCGATTACCAATGGGAGAGATAGACGGTGGGTCTATGTATGTTGATGACGGTTGAGAGGAGATAGCGATATTAGGGATAATGTGCGGAGAAGATGAGGGCTGGAGTGGACTGGTAGGTGGATCAGGTTGGGGATTATGTGTCGAGTTTGCTGGAGGAATTGGTGAATTCGTTAGGCATGGACTAAGGGGCCGAGTAGGTGATCGGGCTGAGGGTTATGGGCCAAGTTTGATGGAGGAATTGGTGAATTTGTTAGGCGTGAACTAAGGGGCCGAGTAGATGAATTGGGACATGAGTTGATTGGGGCCGAAGGAGTAGTGATCTGAGTTGGAAAAATAGGGAAGGGAAGAAGAGGAATGTTAGTTTGCGAAAGAGAGGGAGGCCCATTCAGACTGTGTTGTGTAGAGAATGGAAAATTTGTTCATCAAAGATGACATCACGAGAAATATATATTCGACCCGTAGGTAGATGAAGGCAGCAATAACCCTTGTGATCAATGCTATGTCCCATAAAAACACAAAGATGGGAACGAAGGTCCATTTTGTGTCAATTATAGGGATGAAGGTTTGGCCAACATACCACACCAAAAACACGTAAAAATTGATAGTCCGGAGTGTTGTGAAAGAACATTTCAAATGGTGAATTATTATGAAGAATGGGGGTTGGCATGCGATTAATTAAGAAAACAGCAGTTTGAAAGGCTTCAGACCAGTATTTAAACGAAACTGAGACATGAGCAAAGAGAGACAAGCCAATCTCTACTATGTGACAATGACGACGCTCACTAGTGCCATTTTGAGCATGCGAGTAAGGACATGTGAGACGATGTGAAATACCACAAGATTGTAGTACTTTGTGAAGGGGATGAAATTCCCCTCCCTAGTCGGATTGAACGGATAAAATATTTGTAGAGAACATGTTTTTAACATAACGCTCGAACTCAACAAATATTTTAGGAACATCAAATTTAGATTGGAGTGGAAACAACCACATGTATTTAAAAAAGGCGTCTATAATGGAAAAGTAAAAGCGACAAGCATTAGAGGAAAGCATTGGAGCGGGACCCGAAACATCAAGAAAAAGAAGCTGGAAGGGTTTGTCTAACGTAGATAAAGATGAAGGATGGGGCAAAGCATCAGCTTTGGCTTGGGAGCAACCTGGAAAACTTGAGGAGGGGACTTATTAGTGACCGGTAGTTGAAACTGACGTAAAGTAAGAGAAGTGATCCAAGGAGAGGGATGACCAAGGCGAGCATGCCATATTTGTGTGGAAGTGCATTGACCAATGAAGGCTTGAGGAGTGGAAGCATTTGTTTGTAGCGGTAGGACATAGAAACCATCTCTAACGGGACCCTGAAGAAGCACCTCCTTGGTTTGTAAATCCTTCACAAAGAAACAAGAAGAATTAAATTCAAAGAAAACAGCATTATCCAAACAAAACTGACGAACAGACAGAAGGTTCTTTGTGATAGAGGGAACATGCAAAAGTTTATGAAGAATGTAATTGCCAGAAGCAGTGTTGAATTGAGCCGAGCCAGTGTTTTGGATAGGAAGTGTCGAACCATCACCAATGCTAACTTGATCAGGGCCAAGATAAGGCATAGAGTCTAAATTTAAATTTGCAAAATCAGAGGTAAAATGATTAGTTGCAGCAGTGTCGGGAAACCAGTAATTTGAGGGAGGTCCATTCGGTGGAAGAGAAGTAAAATTAGCTGTGAAAGAGGATGGAGGTGGAGACTGATAGGATTGATTAAAACGATTGTAACACTGTATAGCCGTGTGGCCTATTTTCTGACTGAGTTGGCAAATAGGCCTAGAGTCTGTGCGAGATGAAGGAAAGTTACTGGATTGGGCCATGTTGGGCCCTCGCCCAAATCCTCTACCACGTCTTCCCCCACGAGATGTCGCACAACCTCTGTTAGGCTGACCAGCGGCCATGGGAGAACAAGAGTGGCATTCGTAGAGAGAGATGACACAGAGAGAAGAGAATAGTTTTGATGGGCTAAGCAGGATTCATGATTTAACAGATAGCTGTAAATCTGTTGAGTCGAGAGAGGTTCAGGACGAGTGGTAATAGAAGAAATCACTGACTCAGTCAGAACCCAGACCCGCAAGAAGATACACAGTAAACTGGGTTTGGGAAAGAGGATGACCTACTACCGACAAGGAGGCAGATAGGGATTTGGCCTTATGATAATAGGCAGTAAGAGATTCAGCTCCTTTCTTTAATGTGGCAAGCTGAAACTGGGTTTGGAGGATATGAGCTGTGGATTGAGCGGCATACAGACTGTGTAAAGTCGTCCATATCTCATGAGATGTGTTGCACTCAAGTACTTGTGCAAGAACAATCTCTGATAAAGATGAAGTAAGAGCCGACACAACCAACTGATCCTGAAGAATCCATTGTTGATGAGCTGGGTTTACAATACCATTGATTGTAGACGGAGGACCTAGAAAGGAACCATCAACATAGGGGTAAAGTTTATTTCCTTTAAGAAATGGAAGGATTTGAACCTTCCAAAGAAGATAATTGTTGACGGAGAGTTTGACTGTGATCAAATGGTCCGCAGCGGTGACAATGGAAGAGCTAAAGGGAGTAATAGAGAGAGGGGGAGGAGGGGGAGGGGGAGGTGGGGGAGGAATTTCGGATGCCAAGAAGGTGCCCAGACAGACAAAAAACTTGATAAATAAAAAAAATAAAAATAAAAGGAACGGCGTTGGCCTTAGTGGCTCTTTGATACCATATTGAAACATGGTAACTCAGAGAGATAGAGAAGATGTTTGACAAAAGTTTTGAATGAAAAAATATTGACTTAAAACCTCATTTCAGTGTTATTGATTTCCCATATACAATTAAGTGAATATCTACACATATTTATATCACAGTGGCTTTACAATAGATACAAAATGATTGGTCCACATTAGCTTTCTGTTATGTATTGTACAGCTGGAATATTTGTCTCATTCTTTGTGCTCTGGAGTACTAGAGGCAGGTTCCTTGTGTACAGCCTTAACAAATTTCTAGTTTCATGAGCCTATATTCATTCGGATAAATTATTATATTAGCGACATGCAATATTTTTCTCGACATTAACGAATCGAAAAGAATTAGAAATTACATGAGAACAAATGGCTCGCACGCACGCATTGGTATACGTAATAGAATGCGTGGCGGCCAAGCTGATCACAAGCTGCATGATCTTAGACTTTTGGGCATGCAATTGACAGCTTATCTTTTAAATTCAACCCAGATATTCATGTTGTTCATATATAGTTTTTCTTTTTAATTTGTTGGAGTACATGCATTAATGTTCGTGCCGTACTATAAGAAGTTTGTTACATATATAGAGCCTTCGATTTACCCCATTCCCTTTGTTCAACAACTTTCACTTGTACGTACATCAATATATCTTTACAACACCTTTGTACGTTTTGAGTTGAACCGTACATTATAAATGTAATAAATTCTCTCTTTTCATGTTTATGGTAATTAATTAATACAATGAAATAGATTTAATTATTTATATTATATTAATTTTAATATTTAAATCTTGAAACTCATTTATTTAAATTTTAAGGGACATTATAATTAGAAATAAATGCTCAATGTTTTAATTTTTTAATTTTTTATTTTGCACAAAAGTAATAATATTGTCGTCTATATTTGGTGCGTGGGTTATTTGCTTGTCGTAGTCATTAAAATTTAAAACTGTTATAAATAAGTTACAAATGGCTCTATCTCGGTTGCTAATATAATTATGGAAAAATTTAATTATAAGCGATTATGCGCATTAATATGTTTATCAATACAATATGATTGATCAAAATGTCAGACTTTAATGAAAAGTATCAATTTAAATTTTAAATATAAAGGCAACAATATTAATATGTAAATTGGTATGCGAATTCATGTAGGTAGCAAAACTTATATATTAATTAATCCTATTATTTTCTAATTGGCCAAAAAGAGTTACCGTACGAGAGAAACGTGGCAATTTCTAAATCATTATGGATCGTTGACCAAAAACTGTCATATCATTCATGCATAGCTTTGAATAAGCTATTGCTCAAAAGTAGTGTGAAGTTAGATTTATTTCACATATCATATATGCATGAGGATTCATGCATAGCTAGCTATTTTTTTATCTTATTGCCTCATTACGTAATGCAATGAAATGTAGAACCACAACGATCCATCCCATGCATCACCTGACGCAGCTTATAATTACTACGTACCATGCATAAAACTGGCTGTTGCTGGCCTTTTGGTAAAGCAGCTAGCTCTTGGAAATGCTTATGCAACCAATATTATTTCATGCATGGCGTTTCCTCTCTTGGCCAGGCACTTTGGCCTGAAAGATCAATGAACAACCTGAACTAGCTAGGTCTACACAGTTTTTTTTTTTTTTTTTCATGTGTATAATAATATAAGTAATTGCCATTAAACAAATATGAGTCTATATATGCGGTTACTGCATGCATGCGCATGACAACGACAAAATGCACGAAATCAAACAAGTACATGCGCCGTGATCGATCATTTTCAGGAGGATGATTTAAACTGTTGCAGCAGTTCTATACTGACCTGGTCAAATTTAACAGATATTTTTGTCGAGCAATATCTTTTCCCTCTTTTGTAGGCAATCTCAGGCTTAAAAGAAAGGACCCGATAGATTTTTATTCAAGGAAAAAATGCGTCCGCTTATTCTGGCACGCGTATGACTACTTGATGAAGAGCGCTTTCTGGGTAGTACCAATTAAAACAGATTGAAGCATACACATGACTCTTGTGCTCGATCGGTCAACTTAATTATAATTATTGTGTCTGAATAGTCCAAGTTTTGTCCATATCTGATTTTGATTCCCAATATCAGATATCGATCCCCAGAGAAACTCTCAACAATTAAACAAACTCATAATCGAGTGTTCAAATTGGGGTCCAAGAAAAAGATCAATCTCACGTCATGATCATGAGTTTTGAAGGCGGACTAGTAGTACTACTGTACATACTTGCGTGGAAGTTTCTGCCCAGGTGCACTTTAATATCAGCTTCAAATTAAGGTGTCTTTTGTTTACCTAAATCTAAATTATTTATTCTCATTTCATAATTACAATTTTTTTAAATTTTAAAATAAAATTAATATTAAAAAATTATATTATAATAATATTTTATTTAATTTTTAACAAAACGTCTCATCTCATATTATCTAAAGTGTGTAATCAAACGAGGGGTAGAGCATACGCACATGCATAATCTAATATATATATATATGATGAAGGTCGAGGAGGTGCTTAATTGTAACATTATATGCTTCATTTATTGCATATGCGCTTACACACACTACAACAGATGACACTTTTCCCGGCGAACAAAAATCGCTGGGAAAAGGTCAAAAATCCCCGCAATATATATATGCCAGCGATTTTAGACTCGCCGCAGAATCGCCGGTACTATTCAGCCATTTCCTAAATACTGCCGCGAACTACATAAATCGATGTCTAAAGGGGGATATATAGCAGCGATTTCTTGATCGCCGCTATATTGGTTTACAAACGTCAAATAATTTGCCAACGATTTGAAAAACGCTGGGAAATTATTTGCTAGCGTTTTTTTCGTCGCCGGAAAATTAATTTAGAAACGTAAAATTATTTTCCAGCGATTTTAAAAACGCTGGCAAATAATTTCCCAACGTTTTTCAAATCGCCGGCAAATTATTTTAGAAACGTATGATAAATTATTTACCTGCGATAATGAAAATGCTGGGAAATTATTTGCCAGCATTTTTAAAATCGCCGAAAATTAATTTTACGTTTCTAAATTAATTTTCCGACAATGACAAAAACGCTGGCAAATAATTTACCAGCAGTTTCATTATCGCGGGTAAATAATTTATCATACGTTTCTAAAATAATTTTTCGGCGATTTGAAAAACGCGGGGAAATTATTTGCCAGCGTTTTTGTCATCGTCGGAAAATTAATATAGAAACGTAAAATTAGTTTCCGGCGATGACAAAAACGCTGGCAAATAATTTCCCAGCATTTTTAAAATCGCCGTAATATTGCTTGAAAAGGACAGTAATATATGACAGCGATGTATAAATCGCTGTTATATAATTTCCCAGCAATTTATACATCGCCGGTCAATTATTTTCTGTTAGTTAATTATTTGCCAACGGTTTAAACATCGCCGGAATATCATTTTGCTAAATCATATTCCGGCGAGCAAGAAATCGCTGGTAAATACTATAAGAACGATTTATTCATCGTCGTTATATAATTTGACGTTATTATATTACTTTGCGGCGATTAATAAATCGCCGCTTTTTTGTTACTTTTTTTTTTTGGCCCCGCGTCATTAGTTTTTGTGGTATTTTATTGTATTGATGGCGATTGAAAAATCACTGGAAAAACAGAAAATTGAATTCCAAGTTAACCCAGTATTCTTACTGGGTCTCATTTCAATCATAAGACCCAGTACGAATACTGGGTTACAACTTTCAAACCAGTATATCTTCTTTGTACCTGATTGACATGATCAGCTAGTTATCCATATATCTAGAAATATATATGGATACATCAACAAATAACCTTTTCTACCATCCAATCCAATTAAATACATCAATAATATGGATGACCACTGTTAAGGCGAAAATTGACTAGGATTAGATGACTAAATGATAAGGTTTATCTTATCATTAGTTGACTAAATGATAAGATTTATCTTATCATTATATTTGAATTTGTGGATGAATGTAAAATAATTATTTATTTATCTCTCAACAATGTTGAGTCTATCTAGAGGTTTTAGGAGCTGTTTAGATAAGTCCCTGAAGTCAAAATCGAGTTCTGATAGTTTTGCACTTATCGAGAAGAAATCTGAACAGAGTTTAGTCTATAACAGAAGAAGTTATCACGAAATGTTAGCAGTTCGTCGTTACGCATTTTCGCATCTGTTGCTAACCGTCAGCAGAGTCCTACTTAGACTAGAACTCTTTCCAGACTTTCTATTTAAAAGGATTCGGTTTTGTATCTTCTCAGAGATCAGAGAGCCATGAATTTCAGAGTGGTTATTCAGAGCATATGTGTGAGAAAATTCATTTGAAAATTTTCATGGAGTTTTTCATCTCTCTTTAAGTGTGATCGTGCTCCGGTATTGGAGGATCGTGTGATTGGAATTCAGCCCCTAGAGTTCTAGAAGGAAAGGCAACATTTGAAGATCGCCAGAGGTTCTGGCTGCTACAGCGGTAGAAGACAAACAGGTCGTTTGTCTTGGCAAGTAAGATAGTCGAATTGCAAAGGTTTTGTAATTGATGATTGCTTGTAATTGTTCTTCAAATAATAAGATTGACTTTCCTGGGTTTGGCTGCCCCGTAGGGTTTTACCTTTAAAGAGTTCTTTAAAGGGTTTCCCTTCGTAACCAATCGTTGTGTCTTACAAATTTGTTTATTCTCTTTGAGTATTTTGATTCGTTTATTAATTCTAGATATTGAGATCTAATCAATTTGTTCAAGGAAATTGGTAGACAATTTCGTGGTTTTACAGGGGTACGTTGGGACTTTTCAATTGGTATCAGAGAGTGGTTCACTCATCCGAGTGTGATCTGTGCCCTTGTAGATCATGTCGACGTCATTATACGTTCCACCATATTTCAATGGAGAAAACTATGCTTATTGGAAAGTTCGTATGAGGACTTTTCTCAAATCTTTGGATGAACGTGTATGGCATTTGGTTGAACGAGGATGGACTAAACCCGAGACATCTATAGATGCTTGGACAAAAGATGAAATCAGCAATTGTAATTTGAATAGCAAAGGACTTAACGTTATTTTCATGGCGGTATCCCCTGAAGAATTTAAAAGAATCTCCATGTGTGAGATTGCTAAAGAAGCTTGGGATATTTTTGAGGTTACACATGAAGGCACAAGAATAGTAAAAAATTCGAAATTACAAATGCTAACCTCAAAATTTGAAGAGGTTAAAATGTTGGAAGATGAAAGTTTTAATGATTTTTATGCTAAACTAAATGATATTGTGAATTCCAGGTTTAATCTCGGTGAGAAGGTAGAGGATTCAAGGATCGTGAGAAAAATTTTGAGATCTCTACCGGAAAGAGTTCGACCTAAGGTTACTGTCATTGAAGAAAGTAAGAATTTGGATACAATAAAAGTTGAAGAGCTGGTCGGTTCCTTACAAACGTATGAATCCTCACTTCCTCAAACAAGGAAAGGTATGTCCATTGCTCTCAAAACAATAAAAAAGGATCAAGATGATTTTTTTGATGAAGAAAATTCTAACAATGAGGATATAGATCTCATAGTAAGAAAGTTCAGAAAATTCATGTTTAATAAAAAGTCTAGTGGAAAGAAAAAAAGGGGTAAAGAATTTTCTGCAAAGAAAAATTGTTTTGAAAAATGGAAAAAAGAAAAATATGATAATAATGATAAAGTAAAGTGCTATGAATGCTGTGGTTATGGTCACATAAGAATTGAATGTCCAAATTTCAGGAAAAATAAAGGAAAAGCATTGAATGTCACACTTAGTGACAGTTTAGAATCTGAAATTTCAAGTATATCATCTGATGATGACAATTCTTTTGTGGCTTTTCCTATTGTTGTTAATGATTTTTCTGATATTGAACTAACAAAAGCTGAAAGTGAATGTGCCTTTAGTGATTCGGATGTAGCACTTGTTGAAGCTGATCAGGATTTTAGCATACAAGAAGCATATAATGACGTGTGTGAAGAAGTAGTCAAATTAAAGAAACTCAACAAGAAGCTGTACAATAGACTAACTGCTGTGGAAGGTGAGAAAAATAATATCTCAGAAGCACTAAAAAATTCTGGTGTTGAATTATCAATATTAAAAGATCAAAAGACTGCACTAGAAAAAAAGTTGCAAAAATTTAAGGAGTGCCAAGAAAAAACAGCAACACAAAAGTTAGAAGAGATGTTGAGTGTTCAAAAATCTAGTCATGATCGCACGGGTTTGGGGTATATGACTTCCCAAGATATGAAATTTAAAGACTTATCATCCGCTGCCACTTCATCAAAAGATATCATTTTTATTAATGGAAGTCAAGATGAGGAAGCTCCAAAGAAAACCGAATCTGAAACTCATGTTCCAAAAGCCTCACGTGATAGATCAATGACAAAGAAGCTCAACCAAGGTAAGTCCAAAGGTAAGTATATTCCTACTTGTCATTATGTGGTGTTGGTGGTCATATAAGACCAAATTGCTTTAAATTGAATAAAGTGTAGAAAATTAATGGTGAAAGAAATACACAAAGTAGAGGAAAGAGTCTAGAGAATCAAGTTTGTGATATGAGTCAACAAATCAATTTTTTAAGTCTCAAACTTGATGAACTAGTAGATTTTTGCTTCCAAAATAAAGAAAAAATCATACAAAGTGATGTTAATAAAAAGAATAGGCCAAAATTTAAAGCAAAGTGGGTGGTCAAAAAAGATACCATGTCACATTAATTGATAGGACTACTTGCATGTTCTTCCATTCTTTATATTATTGCATTAGTCTAGGACATGTATTTTATTTTTCTGTTTTGCTTTTATGGTTTTGTTTTTCAGCTTTAAATAAGAAAAATATAATATAAAAATTTTTTCTGGTTTGGTTTAAAGCTTTTCTTTAAGAAAAGTGCATGCTTGATATGTCAAAGTTTGAACATTTGTGTTCTCACTTAATAAATTTTTGAATTTATGCATCTTTTTATTTTGTGCGATTCACTTTGTGCATACTAACCCTATGGATTATCTTGGCAAAGTTCATTTTTAATGCACAGTGAGAAACTTATATGTATATATTTTTTATAATTAAAGTTCACATCATTTAATGAGATGCTCATCAAAGAGAGAATTCATACCTTGAATTGACTAATACTAGTTGAACCTAGTACATCAATAAAGAGCTCTCCTCTTGCCAAACACAAAGAGTTGATCCATATAGAAAAAGTCGGTGTTAATTCATTGCGGAAAAAGATAAACACCCTACACGGATCTATCTCCTTAAGTCCTTATAGAAAGAATCGTTGCTCTAATCATTGTGGAAAAAGATGAGCAACAAAAATGGACATAAAAAAAGGGATTGTGCAAACTAGTGTTTGGAGGAGATGCTCATGTATCTAGGCCTTAGCATTAAGTTTGACTTTTAAGGTGAAGTAACAAACTCTTGTGAGCATCTATAAGAAGCAATCTTTCATGAATAAAGGTATCAAAAAAATATATTGAAGAAATGAGTTCATAAAAATGCTATGTTATAAGTATACTCACTCACACACTCACATGAACTTTGACATTGATGATCTTATGAGGAGTGAACATCCATAATGATTGTTGCAAATAAAATGGTGTACTTTATTGAATTTGTTTTGTAAGTTACACTATGTTTGAACCAAAATGCATTTAGGCATGTTACTTGCCCTATTGCTTTATATAAAAAAAAAAAATGGGAGATTAATGATATTTATTCTATTTTGTGTCTTGTCAGATTAGTGAAAAAAATGGGGAGATAAACAAATTGGAATATCTTGATACTGTGAAACTTAGGGGGAGTTTGAGTAAGTGGGAGTTTAATGAATTTGCTGAAAATAAAAAGGAGAGTAGCAGAATATTGCGGGGGAGAACTATATACTTTAGGGGGAGTTGCAGAATATGGAGAGAGTGAACTAAGTACAGAAAATGGTTATTAATAATGACTAGAACAATTTTTTTTTATAGATTTACATTACATCTAACCTTTGATTATTATTGAGATTAATTTCAAAGAATGTTCGATGTCATTTCTCCTCATTATTGTATTAAGATTATCTTCACGAGATCTTGGTCTACTGGTTGTTTTTGTCTTAGGTACACACTACATTCATCAAGTTGGTTTTGTGACCAATCCGCCAAAGGGGAAGATTGTATATGCAAGACATTCATCAAGTTGGTTTTGTCACTAATCCGCCAAAGGGGGAGATTGTTAAGGCGAAAATTGACTAGGATTAGATGACTAAATGATAAGGTTTATCTTATCATTAGTTGACTAAATGATAAGATTTATCTTATCATTATATTTAAATTTGTGGATGAATGTAAAATAATTATTTATTTATCTCTAAACAATGTTGAGTCTATCTAGAGGTTTTAGGAGCTGTTTAGATAAGTCCCTGAAGTCAAAATCGAGTTCTGATAGTTTTGCACTTATCGAGAAGAAATCTGAACAGAGTTTAGTCTATAACAGAAGAAGTTATCACGAAATGTTAGCAGTTCGTCGGTACGCATTTTCGCATCTGTTGCTAACCGTCAGCAGAGTCCTACTGCGACTAGAACTCTTTCCAGACTTTCTATTTAAAGGGATTCGGTTTTGTATCTTCTCAGAGATCAGAGAGCCATGAATTTCAGAGTGGTTATTCAGAGCATATGTGTGAGAAAATTCATTTGAGAATTTTCATGGAGTTTTTCATCTCTCTTTAAGTGTGATCGTGCTCCGGTATTGGAGGATCGTGTGATTGGAATTCAGCCCCTAGAGTTCTAGAAGGAAAGGCAACATTTGAAGATCGCCAGAGGTTCTGGCTGCTACTGCGGTAGAAGACAAACGGGTCGTTTGTCTTGGCAAGTAAGATAGTCGAATTGCAAAGGTTTTGTAATTGATGATTGCTTGTAATTGTTCTTCAAATAATAAGATTGACTTTCCTGGGTTTGGCTGCCCCGTAGGGTTTTACCTTTAAAGAGTTCTTTAAAGGGTTTCCCTTCGTAACCAATCGTTGTGTCTTACAAATTTGTTTATTCTCTTTGAGTATTTTGATTCATTTATTAATTCTAGATATTGAGATCTAATCAATTTGTTCAAGGAAATTGGTAGACAATTTCGTGGTTTTACAGGGGTACGTTGGGACTTTTCAACCACAAATATGATCTTGCATGATATATTTAAATTTAATTACACTGGGTGGTGCATCATGGAAGTCATATCAAGTACAAACTGGGCCAATTTTTTTTTATACATAAAATATCACCATTATGTATAATTTACTATACTCTATTATCACTAAAACTAATAGCTACCAATTATCTCTATTTGGGTCTTTTCATTCACACTCGCACCCACAGTTCTACATATCACTTTTCATCAAGAAAGGTGGCCAACATGATGTGCAAAATATGGCGTTTTCATGCTGCTCAGACTAAGCTTGACCATATCACCATTTGAAGTTCAAACCACCCGTATCGCTTGATGCCTAATGTAAGAGATTAATATAAAAAACAACCATTACTAAAGATAACAAAATTCATTTATTAAACAATGCAATGAATATAAAGCACCTTTTTTAACGAGAAAGACAGGCAACAATATTGAAGTTAAATCTTGAAGCTTATACAAAACGTGTTCAGTGTGAAATTTGTCGGTCTTTTTGCATTATAATTAGTATGAGGTTAAGATTTATTTTTGAAATTTGAGAATATCGCCTAAACAATTTTGGATGGAAATGATTTTATAATGATAATGCATGCAGCAGGGAAACTTATATGTTATTTCCAGCTTAATAATTTCTTGATGTAAGCATCGGCAATTTCTTTCACCTATCCTAAACAATTTCTTTCAATATTGGGAGAATAGGAGAATAATATGTGTAGGGTTAACTTATTCATGATTGTCAGTAGATAAAATGGTCAACAAGAGAGAGAGAGAGAGAGAGGTTGCGACAACATGGGTGTGGTGATAGATGAGAGAGAGAGATCGAATAATGGGAGAGGGGGGGAGAAGAGAGAAAGGCCGAACAGAGATATCGGAGAGAAGAAAGAAATGATTGAGCTGAATGAAATACGCTCCATGGTAAAATAAGTAAACCCCCTACGTGTCTATTTCCTATTGGAGGGTTCCAAATGCAAAATGACACACGTCCGGCCGCTTTGAAGCTTTTCTCAAGAAAAACTTGGGAAAATAAAAATGATCGAAGTCAAATTAAATATATGGGATTTCAATAGGACATTCTAGTTTAATTTGGAACTGAAATTTGGTGTCAAGAGGTTTTTTATATGTCAAGTCAGAATAATCTAAAAGCGAGTTTTTTTCCTTCTTTATAACATAAGATTCACGATAGAGTTGGCGTAAAGAAACTAGAATATTATTTCTATTATTTGTAAGGATAATGCTGGATATATAGTTGTTTATTTAAGGGTGGTATGCAGAGTTTGCACACTTGAAGACTGTTTAATATTATTTATTAAACAAAAAACAACAATATGTATAAGTCTTGCCAAATTTAACTTAACTATTATGACCTAAACATGATCTGATTATAAAATATGCACTTTTGAAGCCCCATATATATTATATATATTATATATATAATATTCAGTAGATGGCTTGATATCATGAAAATATTGAAGTGTTCCATTTTTCTCCAAATAGACTACTACTGAGAGAGAGAATTTCCTAATCTGAAGTTTAAAATCTCAACTGATATGGAGCTGTAATTTTCAGGTACTCCTACGTCCTCCTCCTCCACTTATTGCAACCTATTAGCGTATGCAGGGTTATTTGTTACGATGTTTTATTCAAGAACTAAGGCAAACTCAGTAAATCAATAAGCCAAATTTCAGAATATCAACACGTACCAATGAAACATGCTCTATAAAACAGTCCTCTCCTATAAAGATTCAAATGGATCAGATTACTTGGTCAATGAATTAAATGTGGAAACTGGAAAGTAAAGACATGACATAAAAAGTGGTTGTTGTGTTTACTAGGAAAACACAACCATTCCTAATCACAGGATTGATGATTTTTTGATGAAGATTGCTTTTCATATAGGTGAAAGCTTATTTCTCAACATTTGCCAACGAAATAGAGAAGTATGTGTCTAACCAACAAACAAGTCGCTGATGCACATATATACAGAGAGGTAGAAACATCAAGAGAGAAAAGGGAAGAAGGTAAACTAGATCATACTTGATTTAAGAGGAAGCTCTAGTCAAGGTTGCATGGTAAGCCAGCTTCCTGGACATCTTGAACCAAAAAGTCACATGCATCAGTTTCCTTCCCATGCAAAGCAACAACAATGCCTATCACGGGTACCATGTCAGTCCAAATAAACATGCTTTATACATATAACAGTTTAAGATTTTTGGTATACCAAGTTGTAAGCCACATCTCAAATTTTAGCCAAAACTAAAAAAATAAGAAACTTGAGCATTAACAGCTATTTCCACACATAAATAAGTAGATAGGTGAAAAGTGCATTAAGAACTTGATTATATATATAACAAATTTTTATCACAACCATCCAATCAAATTAAGTTCTAGACCTATTAGACCTACATGATGATTTAAAAAACAGCTTAACAAAAACTGCATTCATTAGGCTAGCAAGGAATATTTAAAAGGTGTAATGCAATAAAGATGACTTAAGCTGCACTGGGTCGGGGAAAAGGGTAAACCAACCTGAGCAAACTCATTTCCAAACAAAAAAAAAAACTTGAAAGAAGAGGACTTTTTCTCCACAGACTAAAAACTTGAAAATTCAAGATAACACTCGTTTTTTTATTTTTTATTTAATTCAAACATCATAAGTTTTTCTATTTTATCATTGTGTATTTTACCAATATATATATATCGCATTAACTTTGACAATAACAACAATGACAAAAATTATAAAAGTAAGGAAAAGAATATAACATGACAAGATTAGATTTGTAAAAATATTTAAAGATGAGGAGGGTATCTCCTCTAGAACCTCTACACAAGCTTAAAAATGAATATTTTCTTTCTGAAAATATTATCAACAGATGGTCTAGAGATGATAAAGTTGAAGATGAAGAACAACACTTTTCTATAAACATAATGTTGAATTTATGACTCGGTAATGGATATAGAAAAACTCTAATACCTCATTCTATGAATGAATATCCTTTGTAGGGATCATGTTTTCTGTAAATTACTTTAATAGTATACATCTATTAGTTTATGGACGTGAAGAAATAATGAAATGATGACTATATATAGACACGCGCGATGAAAATAATAGGAAAGATGATTTAGGAGGAAACCATTGAAGGACTTGAAGAACTGAACAATTCTTCTCAACTCAAAGAAAGGGATGAGTTGAATTTTGTCAATCCTATTGCATGAATTTTCCTACTGATGACTACAACGCAGACTGACTTTAACCAACTCTCACTCACAACATCAAGTCTTCACCAAACCAATGCCCAGTCAAAAACGTTTATTTCAGCTACCTTTTGGTCTTCCTATTGGGTATGCAGAGATTTACATATACAAACTTTGACCATTTATATGGAAAAAAACTAACTTTATTGTTTTAATACCATTTCCCATTCTAATCATTTAGCTGAACCAAACGTTGGATTTTCTTGACTTTTTCAAGTTCTAACTTCTAAGTGAGTTTCAAGAACGGGAAACCTTTTTCTTATTCTTTTAATTAATATCATATATATATATCAATATATATATATAATTAATAATGTTTAGGATCATAATTTAATGAATCTTGGGTAAAAATTATAAACTTGTTGATGTTTGCCTAATTTTGTAAGAATTTTAATAATATAACATAATGTAATAAGATGAAAATGCACACCGTTGTTTATACTCGAAACTAATCGGAGTTGGTCTAATTGCACTTGTCTTTTTTGATATATTGGGAGAGATGGTCGAATCCATGATCTCTATTTTGAAGATGTGGGTTTTGTGCCATCAGGCTACTGATCGTTGGCAGTTGCACTCATGTTTTGGTCTAACAAAACATCTACCTAATATGACATTTATTATTAGTTATTTAAACAGGTCATTGTCCCTTACATCTTTTCATCTTAAACAACAATGGTGATAAATTATAGTTTTTGGAATTATTGAACTTGCTTGTCTCTTTCTAGAAAACCAAACAGAGAAAAAAAGGCAATATATAAGAAGAAAAACTCCTTAATAAAGTAATTTATAGTTAAATAAAAAACCAAAAAACAATCAAAGGCCACCTCACTTGACCATGATCAAATACTTAATCCAAGTCAGTTTTTTTTTTTAATTCAAACATCAAAAGCCCTTAATAGAACAACCCTCTTGACATTTAAAGCAAAATTTGGACAAATATTGAAATTTCAATATTTGAAAATTGAGTTCCAACTTGTTTTTCATCTGTATTTTCGCCCGTTATCCAACCACATATCAGTTTAATAGTTTGCTGTCTGCTATATGTCCCTTTGGTTTGAGATTACAGAGGAGACATCCCCTTGGCTTGGGGATAGACAGACTGTCTTGAATCTTCAACACAATAATTAAGAGGAAAAAAATCTAAAAACTATTATTGGAGAACTTCACAGTTTCTGTGAAAGATTTATTTTTTAAAGAAAGCTTCAGAATCACTTATTTCCTTTTGTGGGTGTTTTATTGTTTTGACTGTAATATTGACAAGTGTGAATGCCAGCGAAATATTCAGAGGTGTTAATAAACTCAGAAAAATCTAGCTTCTATGAATCCTTGACTAAAATTAATATATCTATGCAGGAAGGATTGACTATTATTTTGCACTTATTCAGAACAATGGAAGAAATGGAAGTCGGCAATCTTGAGAATGTTGAAACTGACCTCGGTGGAAAAATACCGTTTACAGCGACGAGAACTTGTCTTCAATGGAGGAGCTCAATGGGGAGGCACCCAGATCAGTGCCAAACAAATCTAAAATGCAAATAAATCACAAAATAGGGAAATTTGTGATTATTGCCCAAACAAACTGACTTATTATTAGAATACCGAATCTTCAAATGCATGGCTGGGGTTTCGATATTACCTTAATTTGCAGGTTTTGGTGAAGCCGTGCGCACTACAAGAACGATTTCGAAGTCTGAATCGAAATCTTTAGGTCTCAGTGAAGCCGTCTTGCTGGTTTTGGTGAAACCGTGCGCACTACAACAGTGATTTGAAATCTGAATCGATGTTCCTAGGTCTCGGTGAAGCAGTCAAGCTGAAGGTGAAGCCGTGCGCAACAGGGATTCGAACTCTGTGTATTTGGTGGGTCTCGGTGAAGCCGTCGCGCGCAGTACGGGGGGAAATGTATTTGGTGGGCGGAGGGGGGGAAGGGGTCGGGGAAAAAATAAATTGGGAAGTAGTGTAATGTTTTCGCGCTCGACACAATGGCGACGGAGGGAATAAAATGTGAGGATATAATGGCGATTACCTCTCGTCGGCAATAGTCCGGTTAGTGATAAGTTGGGGATTGGTTTTTAAATGTGCGGCGCTTTTTAAATCGCTGGCAAATATTACCTTTGCGAACGAAATTATTTGCGGCGATTTTATAAACGCCGGAATAACTACGATTTCTTGTAGTGACACTTAAAATCACGGGTATAACGATATAAATAACAATGCATGCATTGCCGTGTGTTTTCCTCTTTAATTTCCCCCATCTATGCTGCGAATAGGAGGTCAATATTCCATCATATATACATATATATATATATATATATATATATATATATATATATATGTGTGTGTGTGTGTATGTTTATGTATATGTAATTGTGGCCTATCTTTCTGAGGGGATCGGCGACGAGTTCTTCCTTACAAACAAATTAACTGAAGTGAATATTTCTTAGAGATGAAGCAATCATGTCAATAGAAGCTCTGGCAATGGCAGGCATCGATTACAGAGAGTGCAGCATCGAGATTGATCAAGACTAGGATGAGAAGGGTGGCTTGGAAAAACCGCCACCACATCTGCTGGATGAACAAAAAAATGATCATGATCATGTATTTGTGGCTGACCGAGATTATTGCATGACAGCCAGGATGCGGGAATAGGCCAAACTTGTTGCTGCAATGAATCGAACTTCGCTACAGTACTTGGAATGAGATCAGCTGTATATTAGCCAATTATTTTGTATAGCTGATTATTTGATAGATGATAGTGTATTTATTTATTTATGAGGTTTTAGATCGATCGACCGGATTCTTTTAACGTCTACGCATGAGAGTTGTATTGATTACTTTAGTGATATATATATGTCATTAATTACATGACGTTTGTAAAATTCTTCTCATGAAATTTCTAAGATTTCAAATTTGTAGCAGCCTGCACATGGCTCTCTTGAGACTCATCTATTTGTAATTCATGCGACATGTGCACAAATAAAATGGAAATAATATAAGATGACTCAATGACTCAATGGAGATGCTTTCAGGTTTTTATTCATTTATGATCCCTTCATCTATGGCTATGGGCGAGCTTTGATTTTGTCAAAATCTAAAGGCATGTTTGGACATGACAAGATATGAAACAAAAAGTTTTCAGATGGTTTAATATATACGGCTAAGAATAACTTGTATCCAAACGTGTTGGAAGACACTTCAAAGGGGTAATCCCATTAGGGTAATGATACAGGTACTACCCGTTACCCACACGTGAGTAGTTTAATTTCTTTTATTTTTTTCTTAACCTTCACCGAGTTGCTTGTGATCTGCATACTTTGCTATTGAAATTCAAAAACCAAATTTTTCCGCACGCTCAGCCAACCAAAACACATATAATTCCGGCCAACCTCCACCAAGTTGAGGTGATGGATAGGGGGTGGCCTTACCGTGCGGAGTACTCGACGAGATGGGCATGTGTGGGATGGAGGACCACAGAGTATTTTACCTCGAATTTAGCCACTACTTGGTTTTGTTTATTTCCATCCTTCTTGCAAGGGAAATCACTCTTCATGCCTCTCCGAGTGTTGGTAACAGGTAAACTCCACAGCCTAGATATGGGTGCCAGTGTGTTTTTACTCCATAGAGCTGAAACCTCTGGTGTTGTTGCTCCCGAAGCTGGGTTTGTGACATTGAAGGTGAGGTTCAAAATGGTGAGGAAACTGGATTGGGAGGCATTAACCGCGGATCAGCCTCTTTTGGAGCATGCTAGCTACTACTATATCGAACTGAGAACTCACAGTTTTGACATGCTATTTATAAATTAAAGTCAGTTGTTTTATATATGGATGTTTAAAAACTTGGGTACATTTGTCAATAATAGTTGATAAGATAATGAAGTTTCCATTCTTGTTGTTTACTATTTTCACAATGTTACACCCCATTGGGATAAATGTGAAATTAATTTTCTTCCTTCTCTGAGTAGATTTTGAAGGTTCCATTTCTATCATTTACCATTCTACGAGTGTTATACACATATGTATGGATGTGAGAAACCCCCTAAAGAGTGGATAATTTGCTAGGGTTAACAGTTTTGAGTTAATTAAATGCATGGATTAGCTTATGAATTGAAGTTAAAAGAAGTTTTGCTGTTCGGTTTGGTACAAGGGAATATATGTTGAGAAATATGCTGAAAAGAAAAATATAGTTAATTACAAGGGAATGAGCAAGGCTATAGCCTATAGTTACTCTTTTTCCAGCTGGTTTCTGATCTGCGCTAGGGGAAAGTTCAGTTTTTTATGATTTATAGACATTTACGGGACTGCTTTTCGTCATTGTTACACCATTTTCATACCCGATGGTTAACAGTTGGGCGTGTGCGACTAGAACCGAAGTTGGAGGAGGGGAGAGGTGCGTCGAGCCCTGGCCGAAATCTGAGGGTTGAGGAGGGAGGAGGGGCGAGGTGCAGCAAAATTTGGTTTTTGAATTGATCAGCACAAGACGGGTCCCGATAAGAGCAAACTTTTTCTTTTAATTTTTTTTCATTACTTTTTTTATTCACTTAAACCTTTTAAAAAGATTTCATAACACGATAAAAAAAAAACACTTCCTTAATTTAAACAGTGAAAAATTTATCAGAATCAACTGTAGGTGAGAGTAGCATTCATTTTTCTTTTGAATTTTAGTATACAAATAGCTAGGCAACTCGGCGAAGGTTAAAAGGCAGAGGAAAAAAAGAAAACAAAAAAAGAAAAGAGAAATTCACATGCATGTAAGCCTTTGAGTTATCCCCATATATCAATTGACAAAAAATCTAGTTGTAAATGATTCTGTACATGCATCAATATGCGCACCTATTTAATGCTATCCCCATTAATACACAGATCGGTATGCAAATTCATTTATACGTAACAAAACTCTATCATCAATCCCTATCAATAGCAAACTCTATCATCGATCCCTATCAACAACTTTCTCGTGCATGTAGGCCAATCTTTGCATGTTACCTTTGATTTTGTACGTCAAAGTCAAGACAGTACCGTAAGTATATACTGTGATTAATTTAATTTAATTTTAGGGAGGGACATATTATTAGTAGTTAGTGGTTATTAGTAGCTAGCTAGTTAGGACTGTACAAATAAGCCGTGTACCCGACCCGGTCGTTTTTTCCGACCCGACCCGAAATACCGACCCGTTTACATGTTTAATCGGAAACGGGTTGTACCGTAACCGTTTCCATTTTAATCGGGTAATACCCGAAACCCGTTTCCTACCTCAAAATGTTCAGTGCAGCTCGCAGACTCGCAGTGATTCACTGGCTCTCTCCATCGTTGCTTTGTTGCTTAAAGCCCTCCCTCAAAACGGGTTATACCTTGCTTTGTTGCTTGAAGCTCTCCCTCATCATTCTCGGAATCATCTATAGGTATTTCTCTATTTCTCTCTCTCTCTCTCTCACTCTCTCTCTCTCTCTCTCTCTCTATCCGGTTTGGGGGATTTGGGCTTTTGGGTTGGCAAAGGTTGGTGTTTGGCAGTTGTTTGATCTGATAAACAAGGTTGATGTATAGTTAGGTCGATTTTATTGAATCTATAGAAGCTGATAGATAGGCAGCAATCCATCGATGTTATTTTCTTGATGACTTCAACCTGGCTAGAATGTGTTTCAATAGAAATCGGATAAAAAAACATGGATGAGTTAAATATAGACCTGAAAAAAAAAAACCCAAAATAAAGAAGACCCAAGATCAAACTCCCTGGGAATTAGTTGAGAAAGTGGACAATTAAATGGGAGCTTGAGTAGTACTAGTACCTTGTAGGGATCCATGGTGCAGGTGTCTAGAGGAGAGAGAAAACAGAGATGATCAGGAAAAGGAAGAGAAAGTGTGGCAATGCCTGCTCTTGATTTGGGAATATTTATAAGCGGAAAACCTTGGCCCAGATGCTTTTTCTACGTACTTGGTGTAATTTACTGCTTAACATTATCGAAAGTATAAATATTGGCTTAATCTTTCCACCTCAGAGTAGCTAATCAATATTTGTCCATGTCTGTAACTTTCAAGCAACAGTTGTAGTAGAAGCTGCTTCCAACTTTTGTAGTAGCAGGTTGATGTTAGTTCCATTGGTTTTTGCATATTTTGTATTGTAGTAGCAGGTTGACCCCAAAATCTGATCCTTTTTGGACTCAGATTCTCATTGGCACCCGCTGCCATATAACTTTTATCAGACATAAATCATACCTAAATTAACCTTTAAATTATTCTCAATCATACCTATAATTATAAACCTTTTAAATTATTGATTAAAAATGAGTAAATGCACCAATAAATGATGATAGTATTGGGACATGCAAGCTCTTCAGAGTGGGCATGAATCATAGTTTTTGTTCTCTACTGGTGGTTCCCAAATGGGTTTAGCATTATTGGGACCATTCATTAACAGGACAAATCCAAGAAGATATTGCTTTTGAACTGTTGTGAAGGACAGATCTATAAAAGATGGTTGCTTTGCATCATCAGAAATGTCTTTGTAGGTAAAAGGTTGATGGCCTTGTTACTATTGGATAAAGAAAGCATATCTTTTGTGGTCCGTTGCTTTGAAAATTGACCGAACACTGTTTTGGGATCTTTCCCTGCACTTGCAGGCTTGCCTCTGCATTGACTGCATCCTTTCATGCCAAACCTTTTCTTTCTTCTCTTAACTCTTAAGTTAATTTGGTGAACCTGCCTGATTCTAATTCGTTTCATTCTTTTACATCTTTGCCTTCTTCCTTCTCCTTTCTTTCTTTTCCAAATCATATTATTTTGCCAAATGGTCGTTTCTGGGAAGTTTTTGTGACTCTGATATTGCATATGCACTGTTACCATGTGAAACGATGAAAGATAGAAAGTGGAGAACTGCAGTTTGTATATTATACAAAAGAAAGCAATGGATGCTGGGGTTTGAATAAAGCAGAGCTTTTGTATATTATACAAAAGAAACCTGTACATCATAATTCTTTTTTCTTTTCAATTGTTCATTGGTGTCAAGCACTGATTGTTGCATTGAAACGTGTTGGGGTTTGAATAAAGCAGAGCTTCCCTTATTGCATGCAAGCTGTCTACCTTAAAGTATCTTTAAGACTTAAAAGTATCTTTAAGACTTAAAATAGAATATCTATTTCATAGAAAAAGTGTTCTAGAACAGTGGTGCTTTTATGTATTCTTATATATATACACGTATCTCTAATTTTGAGTAGTGGATAAGCACCTCACACCATGGACAAATGATATGCAACTACAAGATTGATTTCTAAAGAGCTGATCTCTTAAATATATTATCATATGATGAGAGATAGACTTGTTGTCGACTAGCCCATAAATAGAAGAAAATAAAATAAAGTAATTAAAGGATAATGCTATCCATACATAGTGGTTTCAATTATATTTTTGAAAAGGTTGATGGCCTTGTAGTCTATGTGCACTATTATATTTTTTATGCTGGAGGAGCTCAATAATTTATTTTTATTCAATGCATGTGCTTTCCAACACAGTCCTTTTAATGTCTAGGTTCAACCAATTGCTCAAAGTAAGAAAATTCACTACATATATCATTTGAATTGCAATTTTCTTTTAACTCTCTAGTACAAATCCAAAGAAACTTCCGCCAGCACGGAAATTTGGATTGATATATTGATTTCATATGTGCGCAGTTCTTAATTTTTATCAATATTTCTATCATATATATTGAAATTTTTATTAACAAATTTGTGGTGTTATCTCAAATTACAGTTAAACCCTATGGAACCTAGTGCTGCTATGCCTTCATCTGAGTCTGAATCAATGCCCAATGTGATTCATTTGGATGGCACTCTACCTCCAACTTTGGATAGCTCTCTCCCTACAACTAGTCCTCAAGTTCGCCCTCCTATTTCTAGAAGACGGGGTAGATCTGAAGTATGGCAACACTTTACGAGGGTTGAGGATGTCGAGGATCCTGATGAGCCCAAAGCCAGATGCGATTATTGTGGTAAGGTTTTGTTATGCCATCCTAAAAGACAAGGTACTTCATCCTTGAAGTATCATAATGAGAGATGTAAAGCCTTTAATACTAGTGGGGTTGGAAAGGATAACCCCCAATCAAAAATGACCGGGACTAGAAAGATGGGGGTGGATGGTACAACTAGCAGTCCTAGTGTTGGACTTGCCAAGTACAACGAACAGAAAATACAGTCAGCGGTAGCTAAAATGATAATTGTGGATGAGCTACCGTTTAGATTTGTAGAAAAACAAGGTTTTAAAGAATTTATGGCCGTAGTTGAGCCTAGATTTCCAATTCCCTCTCGCATTACTGTTATGCGAGATTGTATGAAGATGTACATGTTAGAAAAAGAAAAGTTGAAGAACATGTTCATGGCATCTGATTATAAGATTTGCATTACTACTGACATGTGGACATCAATTCAAAATCTAAATTATATGTGCATAACAGCCCATTTCATTGATGATGATTGGATCTTGCATAAGAGAATTATAGATTTTAACAAAGTTCCTGATCACAAAGGGATAACAATAGGAAAAGAGATTGAGTCATCTGTACTTGGATGGGGCATAAAGAAGATATTTACAATCACAGTCGATAATGCATCTTCTAATACCACGGCTATTGATTATTTGAGGAAAATTGCTAAACTTAGGGACTGTATGGTATTAGACAATGACCTTATGCATATAAGATGTTGTGCACATATTTTGAATCTCATTGTCCAGGATGGATTAAAAGAAATTGATAGATCAATTGTGAAGATTCGAAATGCAATTAAATATGTGAAGTCTTCCCCTGCAAGACTTAATAAGTTCAAGTCATGTGCAGAGAAACAAAATATTTTGGGTGGTGGGCTTCTTTGTCTCGATTTCCAACTAGGTGGAACTCAACATATCTAATGTTGAGTGCGGCTCTCAAATATTATGCGGCGTTTGAGGTGCTGCAAGATGAAGATAATGAGTTTAGCCCATATTTACGTGAGGTTGGACAAGGAATACCAACTTTACATGATTGGGAAACCATCAAGGTTTTTGTGCAATTTTTGAGGCTTTTTTATGATATGACTTTGCGGATTTCAGGCTCAGTTTATGCAACTTCAAATTTGTTCATTAAAGAAATATTTACAGTCTATAAACATTTGAACAAATTTTCCATGAGTGAGAGTAATGTGCTGAAAACCATGTCGGAGAGGATGTTCTTGAAATATGACAAGTATTGGGGGGATTGTGGGAAATTGAACAAAATGTTGTTTATTGCATCTATGCTTGATCCGCGCTTCAAGTTGGAAGTTTTGGAGTTTTGTTTTACAAATATTCTTGGTCACGAGCGAGCATCTGAACTTGTTGATTGGTTAAAGAGGATGATTGAGTGGATGTATAAGCAATATTCAAAATCCAATGTAAGTTCAAGTAAGGGCCAATCAAGTGTTGGTGAGACTCAAAGCAACACTTCCTATAATGATGAGGATGATATATTCAATATGTTTCAGCAATATCAAGCATCAAAAGGTGTGGTGGAGTCTAAATCAGAATTGGATAAGTATTTCATGGAAAGTGTTGAAGGATCGACACCCGACTTTGATATTCTACTATGGTGGAAGGTGAACTCAATTAGATATCCGATTCTTGCCAATATAGCTCGAGATGTGTTAGCTATTCCGATATCTACTGTTGCTTCTGAGTCGGCATTTAGCGTTGGAGGTCGGGTCTTAGATTCATTTCGTAGCTCATTGGCCCCAACAACAGTTGAAGCTCTTATTTGCACACAAAACTGGTTGATGGCTCCCTCCATTAATTATGACTCCCAAGATGTAATGGAAGATGATGAAAGCTACAAGTTAGAAACCGGTAAGATTCATATTTGAATGATACTTTCTTATAGTCCTTTCAATTAAATATATGTTTAACATTACTTTATATTTCTTGTAGAGATAACTTTGAAGAATATTTTGAATGATGCCGATTGAAGATTATTTGAAGAATATACAATTCTTTGGAAGATGATGAAAGCTACAAGTTAGAAACCGGTAAAGATTCATATTTGAATAATACTTTCTTATAGTCTTTCAATTAAATATATGTTTAACATTACTTTTTATTTCTTGTAGAGATAACTTTGAAGAATATTTTGAATGAGGCCGCTTGAAGATTTTTGAAGAATACACAATTCTTTGGGAGTATGACCTATGGCTATGGATACAGAAGCCGCTTGTGTATTTTAAAAATTAAATAGGACCTTTGGATTTTTGGTGTAGTGTGATTACTAAAAGTACATTTATACAATATTATTAGTTTATTAAATGAACACATGAACATTATTGGTTTATTTTTTGTATTTATTTTTTAAAACGTTGGTTTAGAAAGCATTGACAGGGAATTTGGCTGTATGAATGATTGGAAAAAATCAAGTTGATACTAATTTGCAATCATTATATCCAATGTATTTTTTTTTTCTTCCAAAAAATGTAGCCAAAGTCATTGAAATCAATCAACAGTTTTACAAAATTAATTTACATTTTTTGTATCATTCTATTAAGTACAAGACGAGAAGTTGCGCAAAGCTTTCGTATCCATTCATTAGTATTAACATATGAGAAATTTCTTGAAGGAGTTTTGCTTGTGGGAATGTTTTATAATTTGCATTTGTCATCTTATTCTCATGAAAAGATAAATTCTACTAATATGAAAATAATCTACCTTTAAGACAAATAGACATGTGACATATTCTTAGAAAGTTCTCAACTTGTTTTCTTCTTAACACATTACAAGTATATATATATATATATACACACACACATTTGAAAAAAAAAAAAAAAAAAAAAAAAAAACAAAAAAAAAAAAAAAATCGGGTCGGAACACTATTCCGAAAATCCATGTCGGGTCGGTATCGGCTAATCGGAAGGTAGCCATTTCGGGCCGGGTCGGAAGGTGTCACTATCGGGTCGGGTCGGGTCGGTGAACAGTGCTATAGCTAGTCATGTTTTGATGCTTTAATTTTAATTTTTATAATTTTATACTAAAAAGTAATCGTGTACTGTATTTTGAATTATTTGCATGTAGATCGAGCAGTTCAATAACATATAGAAAGAGATGGGTTTTGCTTTTAAAGTGGTATTGCTAGCTGGAATAGTGCAGTGATAGCGAAGAAGAGCGCTTCATGTAACCATTAAGGCTGCGTTAATTGGATCCTCATGTGATCTTTGATGATTTGAATTGACCTGTAAATAATAATATTTTATGGGTTCCATTGAAATATATTTGAATGTAAATAAATTAATATTTGTGTTTGAATATATGAAATATATTGAGATAAGTTTAACTTTTTTATGAGAAATTAAAAAAATAATGAATCTCGTCAAATAATGCATTTGAAATGGATTGATCTCACTCTAACAATCGAACATAGCCTAAAACTGTTAAAAGTGAGTGCACGTGTAGATTACAAAAGTAGCTTAATTTAGTATGTATTCTCATAAAAAATAGATCTACTTTATAATAAAAGTAACTTTATAATAAAAAATAACTTTACAATCTAACATACTATATCAAACCACATCAGTTTGTAGATTTATTTTTGTGTAATCCCTTTTTGGGTAAAGTGTTTTCCTAAAAAATATCATGGTATGGAAGTAATTAATTTCTTTTGAAGAAGTCACGACATATATATAATTAAAGTTTTGCTACACATCATCTCTACATACCACATATTATACTAGCTTATTATTATTATTTTATTTTTAAAAAATTGTTTTTATTCTTCTTAAATTAATTGAATTCTTCTATTCATCATCCATACACCACGCATTTGGTAAGGAAGAAAAAAATTATGTATGATTAATTGTGATGTGAAAATGATTAATAGAATTTTTAATATAATTAATACTAGTATTTTAACCATTGCTAATATAAAGTTGTTATTTTCTATTTGGCCATAAAGAGTACGTATTTGCCGTACGTATAGATCAGACATGCATGCCAACCCATCGTCTCGTGATTCTCGTTGACCAAAAACTGTCAGGTCATAATTCATACATGCATGCATGGCCTTGAACAAACTATCAAGGTAGTGTGAAATGATTTATTTGACATATAAACGTTATTAATTACATTCATATTATGAACCGTACGTCAAAGTACTTTCCAAAGATAATACGCCAAATCAAGCCAGCCAGCTAGGGATCACAGAGATATATACATACATATATATTTATTTATATATGATTTTCCCTATCTTAGTTTCTATCTTGTAGTGATAATACGTACATGCATATGATTAAAATCTAATTCATGTGCTCGACCAACTTAATTCATGGAGAGTTCCTGCTCAGGTGCACTTTGATCAATACAAGTTTTTTCAGCCAAACCAAAATTTGAAGATTACCTATATGCAAGGTAATCTTCAAATTAACAGCCCCAGCTAGCTAGCCAACCAATCCAAAGCCCTACTTTAAATTACGTTACCTAAAAATCAAAGTCCGTCCAAGAGCAAGTCAGGGCATGCATGACTTGGAGTTTAAAAGAAAAAATGATTTCACTTTTTCGTCAGCGTGGGTACTGTCGGCCGTGTGCATGGGAACTGCAGTGATATTTCAATACGAGAGAAAATAATATGATTCCTGGCCTCCTTGTAATGCATCGATCCTCAGTGATATTTGATTATTAAACTTACCTAAAAACACTTTAAATGTACTTTATACTTTAAACGGTGCAAGGATGCATGGTACTAGATTTGTCTAATTTCTACGATCGTATTTTGCGTGCGTTTGAGTCAGCTAGCGTTGGTTTTTGACAGAGATGATAATGTGATGACAAACATAATGGCTTGCAGTGTTCATGATCTGGTTTAAAGGCAACCAAACAAAAGACAGGGAAAAAAGAAAAAAAAAACAATGGAAATTTAAGTATTAAAACAATTTTATCAGTTTAAGATATAGTTAAGAAATACATATATATATATATATATATATATTTGGACCAAAAATTTTGGTTTGGCTGAAAAAACTTAATTTAAAGTTTTGAATATAGTACTATATATGAGATCATTGAAAAAGTATCTTACAAATTCCCAACCTACTTTAATATTAGTGGTTAATTTCTAGTTTCATGAACTTATATTTATTCCGATAAATTATTATATTAGCTGCACACAATTTTCTCGACATTAATGGATTGAAAAGAATTAGAAATAGAAATTATATGAGAACAAATTAATGCATAAATGTAATATAAGGTATATGTAATAAAATGCGTCAGGCGGCAAATTCATGAAGCTGATGATCACAAGCTGCTGCATCATGCCCTACAAGAGAATAAATTTTCTGGGACGAAAAATTTCTTCTCTATTTCTTCCCAAAAGGTTTTTGGAGACAAAATTTGATTTTTATCCGAAAAAATACTTTGAGACGAAATCTAGCCCCCGATTGAACGCGTTTGAACGAAAATTTTTTAATTTGGAATGAAATGTTTTCATCCCAAAAAACTGTTCAAATGGCACAAGTACTGTTCAGACGGTTGGGTAGCTATTTGAACGTTATCGAAATTTGATTCGAATGACATGACTTTATTTGATCCTGTTTGACTAGAGTGATTGTTTGAACAATTTATTTATGTTCGAACATATATATTTATGTTCAACCAACAAAATATGATCGAAGACCAATGATAAAGGTTTGAATTGAAAAAATCTGTTCAAATAGCTAGTTCGATATTTTTGTTCAAACGATGTATAGTACATTCGAATGATGACAAATGAGTTCGAACAAATTATTATTTTTTCGAGTGTTCAAACATGCAATCTCTTCGAACATAAAATTAATCTCTTTGAACAGGATGGACGGTTCTCAGTTCATTTTAAAGGTTTTTGATTAGTCATTTGAATGGCAGCTAAAATGTGTTCGAAGTGTAATAAATTGTAAATTACCTTTCTAACTAAGTATTTTACGTTCGAACAGTACTAATGATATAATAAGTTGTAAATTCAAAAAAAAAAAGAAAATAATATTAAATATTATAATTAAAACATCACAATTGTTCAAATGTTGCATCCAGTCAGAATAAGTCAAAAGACATAACTAAAGAAAATAAGTTCTAGAATGGTGGTGGCATAGAGTTTTGGAACATTATTAATTGCTACTATTCAAACATTTTCTGGGATTGAATCTCTAGCTTCTTCTGCATGTTTTGGTCTAATCTCAAATCTATATCTGTTGCCTTTAATCTAATTGAGCCTACAACTCTCATTACTTGGACTTTAAATGTTCGATCTTAATCCTTGCTTCCTCTAATTTTAAAGAGTTGTTATTCAATCTGATTTGAGATGACGATGATGTTGAGGAAGGTTTCATGCAATGTTCTAATCCCTTCAAATATCCAGAACGTGGTCCAAAAACCTAAGAAAAGATCTGAACATTGTTCACAGATGATTCATCAGATGGAGCCGCAACATTTTCCAGAAGTGATACCATCTTGCCCTATACAAAAAATCATTAGAGATAGTATAAATAACAAAAATATTGTTATACAATATAAATAAATAAATAAACTAAACTTACATAATTTGCTTATGCTTCGTGACTGGTCCAATCACCATTACGATTTGCATATGATTTAGCATACAATTCGGTCAGATTATAGTCAGTATGACTATCTTAATTCTGCAAAAGGAAAATATATATTATAGCTTCAATCACAAATTTTGATATGTTAATATTTAACAAGAACTACTTTATAATTACCAATTTTTTTTATAGCCGATAAAAAGATCTAGAACCCATATGATGGTGTATCGTTAAATTTGCACTATTTGCTTTGTTGATAGTACTTTGTTGCTACAAAAAAAAATAAACAACATTATTACTTTATTTGTTTAATAAACCTAATATATACCATAAAGAAAGATAGAACCGAAATTAGTTGATATGCAGAATCTTCAAGCATATCACAAAACTTCTCTCATTCGTTTGGTGGCATATTTTGGAATGAATTTTGACGAGTCTCTATTGCACTACTGAATTTCTGATAGTGTGCATGGCATCTACCTTTTTACATCCGAAATGCATTGGACATCTACTCATCAATCGTTAGTCGATCCTCTCGCCGACCAAAATTAAGTTCAAATTCATCCTTGAAAAACTAATAAACGATTAGTCCAAATACAAACTAATTATAAATTAACAAGTTATACTTAATTGTTTTCTAAGTAACATATTACAGGGCAATGATTTTTTATGTACTCTTTCACATCTTGTGGAACTTTAACCTAGGAGGATGTAGCCATTAGTGCATATGTGCAGGTAAGGGTAACAACATAGAAAGCAAGCAAAGCTGCCGAATCTCCAAAGCCACCGATGCGATCATCATAAATATCAATTTTAATTTTTCCTGTTTTTCTTACATTCTCTATGTAAATACCTCTAGTAGCACCTCGAACTCGATGAAGGCTTAAAACAGCAAATTCTTTATGTTGTCATCCGCCTCTAGAATGGAATCATATATATTTTTTGGTGCAAACTTCTGTACTACTCGTCATGGATTTCCGTACTCCAAATCATCTATATAAAAAACTTGATTTATTTGATAAGCGAGAACAAAAGTATCATCCTCAAACCATGTGCAAAATGTATTGACACTCACAAAATACTCATCATTACGCACTCCCAAACTAAGATTTGAGACATCCCACTGATTATATTTAAACAATCAGACCATATGTTCTCCCCACATACTTTAACCCAATGATATCTTCGACAACTCCATAGAAGTCAATGTTCTCCTCCCTGTGGCTTCCGAGTATGACCTCGCAATTTTGAATTTTTTTATATCATTCTTTGTCGACTGTGTGAAATCTATATCCACGTATCAAACATGCCAAGTATTGAATGGCCCACATGGACGGAACACGTGTCAAAGCATACAGTTCACTTGAGATTTCTTCTGAATTATCACCATATTTCGATACAACATACATCAATAAATTTTATTCCAGTTATATCAGTGTTAGATCGGAAAAAATCTATTTTAATAGTATGAAATTCATAGATAGTAGGACATTATTTACTAATACCATATGTTTAAACCACGTGGCAAACTCTTCTTCATGCTTCTTTTTTACGTTAGTTACACCATCCATTCGAAGCAATTGAATATATTCACTGCACATATTCAAGTTTACAATTAATTCATATCGGTTATATTATATTCAAGGACTTTTAATTTATTTTTATACACACATATCACTAACCTCAAGTAGTTGTCAATCTCTATTAATTATTCAATATATACCATCAGGTTCTGTCAAACTCTTGTCCACATAGGTCATAGCCCCATTATGCACCTCTTGGACGTATGGTTTGAGAAAATATGGAGAATGATGAATTAACTCCCAAATTTTCACCTTCATAATTTCATTTCGATCGTGTGAATTTAGTATCAACCCCACTAAAATACATAAAATAAAATGTATCACATTCATTACCAATGTATGATTCTACAATCGAACCTTCTAGACGAGCCTTATTTCCCACAGATCGCTAAAGTTTTTTTAAAAATCGTTTAATAGGATACATCCATCTATATTGGACCAGACCAGCAACTAAAGCCTCACGAGGCAGGTGCACAACCAAGTGAACTATTACATCAAAGATTGATGATGGACACAAACTCTCCAATTTGCACAATATGACTACAATGTCGCTTCCATCTTCTATTGCAAATGTCCTAAAAAATCTCTCTAATTCTATCAGAGCTGCACATCTCGAGTAAGCTTTCCACACACTCCAACTGGCAATAAATGCTGCAAAAATACATGATAGTCCTGACTTTTAAAATCAGTTATCTTCAAATCATGTGTTCGCACACATCTTGACATGTTTGAAGCATGTAACCCAATTTTTCAATAGAGGGGAGTGGCCTATCCTGACATGGTCATGACATGGTCAGTAAGTTTTATCGGGCAATGGGTCAGATGGAGGCTCTCATTCATTATTCAGGGAGTGAGTATTACTATTACAATAGGCATTATCGCTGATTTTCTTGGGATTTCCCGTGAGCTTGGTGTATACTATACACAACAACTGGCTACAAGGATAGATGGTGAAGATGCCATCGAGAATGGGGCTCCAGCAGACGGCGGTCCCACGCACGATAAGATTCGTCAATTGATGCATGACGATTCAGCTCCTCCATATGATGGCAGCAAGATGATCAAACAAGTTGATTGTATCACATTTTTTCAAATGTAGAATTTGATTGTTTCTCATAATATTGATCCAAGGATGTGACGCCCCCAACTCCCACGTACGGATACGTGGAAATCGAGGCATCGGGATGATGACAACACGGGTCACACATCCCATCGCCAAGTGTGTGTACATGCAACATGTGTACAAAATAAACCACGCAGCGGATAATAAAGTCTTATAACTAAGTACCAGAATTTTGTTTAAATACAAACCAATTTGAAACACACGAAATAAAATATTACAAGTTTAACACTGTTTCAAATCCAAGTACATAACATAAAAACCAATAAAGTTAGTATCCAAGGATAATAACTCCAAATCAATACTCTGGCAGAGCTGCCTCCTCGGGCTCCTCCTCCTCAACCTCTGCATCAATATCTACGGTACCAAAAATGGTGCCGCATGTAAGTAATAATCCAAACACCACAAGATAAAAATATATTACACTCAACAATATGCATGAAAAGATGCCAAATGCACATGTCTCAAAAACCACATTTTTCCACGCACACCAAAATCTCATTTTGGCCTAAAACATATCCTTTAAAACAAGTCTTTGTCATTATCCCAGATAATAACCCAAACCAAGAAACCACCATTTTCTCAGAAAATGGATCTCAACATCCTCTTAAAAAACCTCGCCATTTTTCCAAAAAATGGCCCATATTCAATATCCAAACCAATTCCAATTAATGCATGCACCATGATCTCCCCCTAGGGATCATCCGCACACTCTGGCTACTGTGTCATACCGCAGGTAACGACTATGCATGTGACATCTAAACAAGCGATCAGAGTCTCGCGCCCAACGCGTACCTGGACCAGGCATCCTCTAGTCCCCGCCAACTAAGGAACCACGGAGTCGACACGACAACGTTACTGTATCGTGCGATCCGGTCATCGCCCAGCGACAACCCAGGGGATGTCACCTAGTATTATCCACTCCCGAGTGACTAGAGGAGCTCCACTGAGATAATACCCCATCCCAGCTTGGGGTCGTGGTACACACGCACCCGAAAATCCATTTACGCATGAAAACACAATTTTCAGTAGCCAACACTTGTATATGTAGGCACAATGCAATGCAAATAATATGACACAAATTAACCAACAATTCTCAACATCAAGAACAAACAAACAACTCCATCCTCAAATCCATCCAACCCCCGACTCCTCGGACTCAGTCCGGAATAACCAACCAGTCACAAATATTTATTGTAAAAGTAATAATATATTTAAATCTAAAATGAAGTTTGAAAAATACTTACAACGCTATATGATAATTTTTGAAGGATCAACGAGCTGCAAACGGCAAAGAAAAAGCAACGTAACAGTGTAAAAACACTGTGGCCGTGGGTTGTAAAATACCCACTTTTGAATGGGGACGAACCAAGATTTGGGATTGGAAGGAAATAGCTTAGAGGTGTTTATGAAGCTAGTGGAAGTGAGGGTTGGCCATGGGTGTTGAGTATTGTGGAGTCTGGTCCACTTCGCTCGAGCAAAGCCAGGCAGATTTGAACGCTCGAAAGCTGCTCGACAGTGAGCTCGAGCAGTTGTGGGAAAGGGAGTTCGCTCGAGCGAAATTAGGCAGAGTTGAACGCTCGATGTCCGCTCGACAGTGAGCTCGAGCCGTTGCGGAAGGGAGTTCGCTTGACGCGCGCTCGACACGCCGCTCGAGCGAACATCGTATAATTTCAAATCTAGGGTTTTTTTTGCCGTTTGACTATAAATATGTGTTTTCTACATATTTGGCCGTACTGTACAACACTGTTGGTGAATAGTATTTCGCCCCTCCATTGTAGTGTGATTCCTCAAGAAATAAAATCCTTTGCAGCTCCCGTGGACGTAGTCAATTTGCCGAACCACGTATATCTGCACTGATATTGTTGGCTTCATTGCCAAATAGCTGGGAAGCCATGAGAATGGCTGTTAGTAATTCTGGTGGTAAATCTAAGTTAAAGTATGATGATATTCGTGATTTGATTTTGGCTGAGGAAGTGCGCAGGAAAGATTCTGGCGAGACCTAGGATTCGAGTTCAGCACTGAATGTTGATTCTCGAGGGAGATCACAATATAGGAACTCAAACAGAGGAAGATCAAAATCAAAGCACAGGGGTAAGAGCAAGTCAATGACTGGTCAGCAGGCAACTTGCTAGAATTGTGGCAAAGCTAGCCACATAAAGAAGAACTGCAAAAATCCTAAGAAGACCGAGAATGATAGTGCTAATGTTGTAACTGAAGAAGTACAAGATGCACTATTGCTTGCAGTTCATAGTCCAGTTGATGACTGGATACTGGATTCAGGGGCTTCCTTCCATACATCTTCCCACTGGGAGTTAATGCGGAATTATGTTGCAGGTGACTTTGGGAAGGTGTATCTTGCGGATGGAAAGGCATTGAACGTGGTGGGAATGGGAGACATTGACATTGCACTCCCTAACAAGAACAAATGGACCTTGCAAAAGGTCAGACACATTCCTGAGTTGAAGAAAAACCTCATTTCTGTTGGGTAGCTCGATGAGTGTGGTCATTCAGTAGTGTTCTCAGATAGCACCTGGAAGGTCACAAAAGGGGCATTGGTACTGGCGCAGGGTAGGAAAACTGGTACACTATATATGACTACCGGTTTAATTAACACTATTGCTACTACCGTTGCAGAGAGCACAGCAGATTTGTGGCATTGTAGGCTTGGCCATATGAGTCAGAAGGGTATGAAAGAACTTTTGTCTAGAGGCAAGCTACCAGAACTGAAGTCAGTTGATCTCAGTATGTGTGAGAGTTGCATTATGGGGAAACAGAAGAAGGTCAGTTTCTTGAAAAGTGGCAGAACGCCAAAGACAGGAAAACTGGATCTTGTACACACAGATGTGTGGGGACCTTCCCCAGTGGCATCTCTTGGAGGTTCTCGTTACTAGGTCACGTTCATTGATGACCATAGTAGGAAGGTATGGGTTTATTTCTTGAAGCATAAATCTGATGTATTTAATGTATTCAAAACATGGAAGGCCATGGTTGAAACAAAGACAAACTTAAAACTGAAATGCTTGAGGTCTGGCAATGGTGGTGAGTACATTGATGGTGGCTTCAAGGAGTACTGTACAGCTTAGGATATCAGAATGGAGAAGACCATTCCTGGGACACCACAGCAAAATGGAGTTGCGGAGCGTATGAACAGAATCATAAATGAGCGTGCTAGAAGCATGAGATTGCACGCCGAACTACCACCAACTTTCTGGGCAGAAGCGGTCAGCACTACCGTCTACTTGATCAACAAGGGGCCATCCATCCCATTAGATTGTGAATTGCCTGAGGAGGTTTGGAGCGGGAAAGAAGTCAAATTTTCTCACCTTAAAACTTCTGGTTGTCTTTCTTATGTTCTTATTAATCCTGATGCTCGTAGTAAACTTGATGCTAAGTCAAAGAAATGTTATTTCATTGGCTATGAAGATGAGGCATTTGGCTATCGTTTCTGGGATGATCAGGGTCGGAAGATCATAAGAAGCAGGAATATGATTTTTAATGAGAAGATTGTGTACAAGGACAAGTCTAGTACAGCTTCTGAAGTAGCTCCTCAGGAGTCCGAGTTCGTAAGATTTGATAACCTACCAGAGGTCACAGTGCAGTGTAGAGATGTGAGTGACGATGAGAGTGGGTCCAGTGCACCCGTTCCTATTATTCCGCAGTCAATTTCAGAGTCGTCCACTTCTACAGCTACAGATCGCAGGTCAGTTAGGACTAGACGTCCTCCACAGAGTTTCTCACCAACCTTGAACTACATTCTGTTGACAGATGGTGGAGAACCGCAGAGTTATGAAGAAACCTTGCAAGATGAAAATTCTAGCAAGTGGGAGCTGGCCATAAAAGATGAGATGGATTCCCTGCTAGGGAATCAGACATGGGAGTTGACAGAACTTCCATCAGGGAAGAAGGCATTACACAACAAGTGGGTGTACCGGGTAAAAACTAAGCATGATAGCAGTAAGAGGTACAAGGCTAGACTTGTTGTAAAAGGCTTTCAGCAGAAGTAGTGTATTGATTACTCTGAGATCTTTTCTCCTGTGGTGAAGATCACAACCATCAGGATGGTACTGTCTATGGTTGCTATCGAAGATTTATTTCTTGAGCAATTAGATGTGAAGACAGCCTTTCTTCATGGAGACCTTGAAGAAGACATCTACATGCACCAGCTTGAGGGGTTTGTAGTACAGGGAAAGGAAGATTCAATTTGTAGACTGAAGAAGAGCTTGTATGGCCTGAAATAAGCTCCTAGACAGTGGTACAAGAAATTTGATAACTTCATGCACAGTGCAGGGTACATCAGATGTCAGGCAGATCACTGTTGCTATGTCAGGCATTTTGACAATTCTTATATTATTCTACTGTTGTATGTGGATGACATGCTCATTGTAGGGGCTAGTATTGATGAGATCAATAATCTTAAGAAGCAGATGTCAAAGCACTTTGCAATGAAGGATTTGGGAGCTACAAAGCAAATTCTTGGCATGAGAATTGTCAGAGATAGAGTCAGAGGCACATTGAGACTCTCACAGGCTAAGTATGTGAAAAAGGTACTCAGCAGGTTCAATATAGACAAGGCCAAACCAGTTGGCACACCTTTGGGTAGTCACTTCAGACTCAGCAAGAATCAGTCACCCGAGTCAAAAGAGGAACAAAACTACATGAGTAAGGTTCCTTACGCCTCAACTATTGGTTCACTTATGTATGCTATGGTTTGCACAAGACCAGATATTGTCCATGCAATAGGAGTTGTGAGTAGATACATGAGTAACCCAGGAAAAGAACATTGAGAAACAGTGAAGTGGATTTTGAGGTACCTAAAAGGCTCCTCAGAAACCTGCTTGTGTTTCTCAGGAGAGAGCTTTGAGGTGCAGGGCTATGTTGATGTTGATTTAGCTGGAGACATTGATAGTAGGAAGAGTACCACGGGTTTTGTTTATACTCTTGGTGGTACTTCAGTGTCATGGGGTTCTAATCTATAGAAAACAGTTTCTTTGTCTACTACAGAAGCTGAGTATATTGCAGTGTCAGAGGCTGCAAAGGAGATGATATGGCTACAGGGCTTCTTGAAGGAATTGGGTAAAAAGAATCAGAAAGGCACTCTCTATAGTGATAGTCAGAGCGCCATATTCCTTGCCAAGAATCCAGCATTTCATTCCAGGACCAAACACATTCAGATCAGGTATCACTTCATACGATCATTGTTAGATAACGGACAATTTTTACTTGAGAAAATTTGTGGAAGCAAGAACCCTGCTGATATGTTGACTAAGGGTGTTACACTTGAGAAACTGAAGTTGTGCGCAACTTCAGTTGGTCTTCTAGCATGAAGACAGGGGCAGTGAGTTGCAAAGGTGGAGGACATCATGTTGGAGGAAGAGGACGACGTAGCGAGTGTACCAGTCTCCAAGTGGGAGAATTTTTGAAGGATCAACGAGCTGCAAACGGCAAAGAAAAAGCAACGTAACAGTGTAAAAACACTGTGGCCGTGGGTTGTAAAATACCCACTTTTGAATAGGGACGAACCAAGACTTGGGATTGGAAGGAAATAGCTTAGAGGTGTTTATGAAACTAGTGGAAGTGAGGGTTGGCCATGGGTGTTAAGTATTGTGGAGTCTGGTCCACTTCGCTCGAACGGCGGCCTTTGGCCGCTCGAGTGAAGCCAGGCAGATTTGAACGCTCGAAAGCTGCTCGACAGTGAGCTCGAGCAGTTGTGGGAAAGGGAGTTCACTCGAGCGAAATCTGATAGAGTTGAACGCTCGATGTCTGCTCAACAGTGAGCTCGAACCATTGCGGAAGGGAGTTCGCTTGACGCGGGCTCAACACGCCGCTCGAGCGAACATCGTATAATTTCAGATCTAGGGTTTTTTTCGCCGTTTGACTATAAATATGTGTTTTCTACATATTTGGCCGTACTGTACAACACTGTTGGTGAACAATATTTCGACCCTCCATTGTAGTGTGATTGCTCAAGAAATAAAATCCTCTGCAGCTCCCGTGGACGTAGGCAATTTGCCGAACCACGTATATCTGTGTGTCGTGTGTGATTTTCTCTTTCGTATTCCATATTTTTCACTTTATTGTTATCGTTTTCACAACAATTGGTGGTGGTGAAAAAGGCGGTAGAAGGCCAAAATGGGTCAAACGGCGTTGAGCTCATGGGGGCTTCTCCGGTGACGGATCGGAGCCGAAAATGGGTGCTTTAGGACGGCAAGAAGTTGGTGATGAAGTGGTGAAGAGATGGTGGCCAGAGGTGGAATGATTGCGGCGGAACGGCACAAAAACCGTGCGGCTTGGAGGAGCTCGTGGCGGTTAACGGTGGCTCGGATGGAGGTGAAATTTGGTGGGGATGATCACCAGTCGGAGGGAAAGAAATCTGGGTGGGCGGTGCAGGTCACGACGCCGGCAAGCGGCGGTTCTGGGCAGAGAGAGAAAATGCCAAAAATGAGAGGGGAGAGAGAGAGTCCACGCGGGGAGAGAGCCGAGGAAAGAAGGAGGAAAAGAAAGAAAACGAAGAAAAAAGAGAAAGAAGAAAAAAAGAAAAAGAAAAAAAGAAAAGATGGGGAAAAGAAATGAGGTTCAATCCTCACCTCTGGAGTCCAAAAACTGATCCAACGAAAACAATTTTAAAAGCTATAAAACAAAGAAAATAATTTAAACACAACATAAAGCTAAATTATAATAAAAAACTAGTAAAAACTAACAACTAAATTTTAAATCCAAATACAAGCTAAAATAAATTAAACAGCAATTTAAACTCAAAACAATAAATAAAATCTAATTAAAATCAGATAATTTAAAATAAAAGAATGATTATTTTAATTAAATTAAAATACTCTTTCAATGAAAATACACATTAAAACAGGGTATCACAGAGGAAACACAAGACTAACTTCGGCATCAAACAGGCCGATTTATGCTACAGATAGCACGATGAGAGCCTTGGTCTGCCTCTATACTTTCTCATCAATATCCGATCTGAGTTACAGTATTCAAGTGGAGGTAGTCTACTGTATGCATTGATGATCTCTAACCTCCTAATCCAATTAAGGGTTGATAAACTAATGACAGAGTGGAGGCAACCACAAATTGGACCCCTTAACAATATCACCTTTAGCAAGAGTGAGAGCCACTTATGTAAAGCTTGCATTAATGTTTCAGTGGTACAAGATAGTGGCACGGAGCGTGATTTAGCTTCTACTGATGCCGGTGTTGATAGACAGGCTGCAGGGGCTACTGCCACAGAGATGTGATCTCTGCTCTAGGAGTATTGCACACTGTTGATCCAAGACATGGAGAGGGTTGTGGAGAGGATCATTGTGCCCATCATGATTTAAGTGCAAGAGATTGAGGGACACGTTACTACGATCTAGGAGGACCTGGATAGTTTTACACAACAATTTTGAGTTTTGGATCTAACTTTTTATTTGTATCAAATATTGTCACTTTAATTACCATATCGTTTTTATTTGTTATATATAGTTACTAGCTTGTTTCTTATCAAAAATCATTTTCTTTATTTTACTTACCAGTTAACAATATAAAAAATGACATTTCCTAGAAAGTAATGTTTTTTAATTGCAAATTCTTATTTACCATAACAAAAGTCATTAATTAATCTTTAAATTAATTATATAAAATTCCTAGGACGACATATATATATATATGATATATCTTAATTTACCATAAATAATAATTAATCTACATAGGTAGATTTTTCAATCTTTTGAAAATGATAACTAATAGACTCAAAAGTTACGTAAACATTCGAATGTGAATTGCAATACTATTTGAACATGTTTGTGAATCTTCGAGCGATTTTTTTTTAAACACTATATTTCATCCCAGAAAGTCTAGTTTGAATAGATATTTATTTGTTCGAATATGTATAAAACCGCTACCATGTTTTGAGAAAAAATTTAATTTTTATCCCAAATAAGTACTTTAAGGACAAAATTTTATTCGTCCCTAAAAGATTTCATCTCTAAAGATCAAATTTCTTGTAGTGATGATCTTAGACTTTTGGGCATGCAATTGACTGATCTTTTAAATTCAACCTAGGTCATGTTGTTCATAATTTTTGTTTTTAATTTTTTGGAGTACATGCAATGTTCATACCGTACTATTTATAGATAAGAAGTTACATTCTTACATAAAGCACCCTTCGATCGAGTTATTACCCGCGGCCCCCATTCCCTTTGATCAACAACTTTCACTTGCCAAACTTGGTAATCGACCTTCATATGTGTGGAGTAGTGTCTTGGCAGGTAGAAGTTTACTAGAAGATGGCTTATATTGGAGAATCGGTGATGGCAAGAGTATGAGAATCTGGAAATACAAGTGGCTACCATCACCTTTCAATCATTGTATTCAATCCCAAGTATCAATTCTTGGAGAGGATGCCAAGGTGGCTAAGCTTATAGATCCTGAGTCAGGATGGTGGAATATGCAGCTGCTAAGTTAGATTCTCAAGATCCCTGTCAGTTCCATTGGAAGAGAAGACAAGCTGGTCTGGTTCTATTCTAAGGATGCCAAATTTACTGTTAATAGTGCTTATCACCTCTACAGAGAGTTGCTTACCAGATTCAGTGCTAGTACATCGATTAGGAAAGGGAATAATGGGTTTATGGCAATCCATTTGGAAGTTGAACCCCCCAAATTCTGTCAAGATGCATATATGGAAAGCTTGTCGAGATGTGATTCCTACGTTCTCTAATTTATGCAAAAGGAGAGTTATTGAAGATGATAAATGTCCTTTCTGCAAGTTGTATACATAAACAGTGGGCATGCTTTATGGAATTGTGTAGCAGCCCAGGATGCTTGGAGTGCTGGTTGTGTTAGGATCCAGAAGATGTCATACCAGAGTAATGATTTTGCTGAAATATGGAGAGAATTCTTTCAAAAATTGAAGGAGGAGGAACTTGAAGTTGTTGTTGTGATTTCTAAACTGATATGGATGAGGAGGAATGCATTTGTTCATGGAAGGGATAAAGCCAATGAGGGTTTGTCATTGTTTCAATATGCACAAGGGGAGGCTCACTTAGAAGTTAGCTTGACTGCTCTGAGATGTGTCTGGTTGAAGCTACCCTCAGATCTATAAAGTCAATTGCGATGCAGCTATTGATGAGTCCAGAGGCAGGGTTGGGATAGAAGTAATCATAAGGGATTCTATGGTACAGTTTATTGGCTCGTCATGATTCTAGAGTTTGTTATGTAGACTCTCGTATGGCTGAATCTATTGCAGTGCAGGTTGCAGTAACTTTCTGTAAGGACAGGGGATCAGAAACTTTATACTTGAAGGGGATTCGATTCAAGTTGTCAATTTCCTTAAGAAAGAGATGAATGACTGGAGTCTAGTGGGAGTCTTATTGGAAGACACTAAAATGCTACTAAATTCATTTGCTCAGTGGACCATTAATCACACGAGAAGAACAGGCAATGCTGCTGCACATTCACTGGCCAAAGATGCTTTGTCTGTTTTAGAAGCTGTTTGTGATGTTGATTTATTCCTGATTGTATTTCTACAAGTGTTTTGCAAGAAGCTTTGTAGTTTGGTCTAATTAATTGAGTAATAAGATTCCATTCAAAAAAAAAAAACAACTTTCACGTGTACATCATCTTTACAATTTATTTGGACGTTTTGACTTCCGTACATACATTACAAATATAATAGTCTCTCTTTTTATTACTAATATAATTACTCTTCGTATTTCCTAATTGGCCAAAAAGAGTTGCCGTATAACTAGAGATCATCAGACGTGGCAATTACCAAAATGTTCTCGATGATTGACCAAAATCTCATGTCATATCATTCATGCATGCATGGCTTTGAATAAACTATATATTGATCAAAAGTAGTGTGAAAGATTTATTTCACATACAAACGCTATTTCTTTGATATTCATAATCGATGGCCGGGCGTCAAAGTATGTACTTTTCAAACATCGATTAGAAAAAAAAAAAAAAAAAAATGTACTTTTCAAACAGATTATATGCCAAATTTAACTCCTCGTGATCTTATCACAAACTAGGGAGAGAGGTAACGAATTAAAATGCCAAAATGGTATTGCATATGCGCTTAGATCATTGAAATCACGGGTATAACGAGATAAACCATAATGCATGCAATGCCCGTGTGTTTTTTCTCTTTAATTTCCCCCTTAATTCATACATATATATATGTATGTATATGTATATGTAAATGTTGCCTATCTTTCTGAGGAGATCAACGACGAGTTCTTCCTTGCAAACAAGTTAACTGAAGTGAATATTATTATTAGAGTTCAAGCAATGTCAATAGAAGCTTTGGCAATGGCAGGCATCGATTACAGAGAGTACTGTAGCATCAAGATTGATCAAGAGTCGGATGGGAAGGGTACTGGCTTGGAACAGCCGCCACCACATCTGCTGGCTGAACAAAAAAATGATCGTGATCATGTATTTGTGGCTGACCGAGATTACTGCATGAAAGCCAGGATGCGGGAATGGGCTAAACTTGCTGCTGCAATGAATCGAACTCCGCTACAGTACTTGAAATGAGATCAGCTGTATATTAGCCAATTATTTTGTATAGCTGATTATTTGATAAATGATAGTGTATTTATTTATTTATTTAGGAGGTTTTAGATCGATCGACCGGATTCTTTTAACATCTACGCATGAGAGTTGTATTGATTACTTTAGTGATATATATATATATATATATATATATATATATATATATGTCATTAATTACATGATGTTTGTAAAATTCTTCTTGTGAAATTTCTAAGATTTCAAATTTGTAGCAGCCTGCACATGGCTCTCTTGAGACTCATCTATTTGTATTTATATTTCATGCGAAATGTGCACAAAATAAAATGGAGACAATATAAGATCACTCATACATGCCCCCACTAAAACAAGAAGCATGCAAGTTGATCGATATTGACTGATCCCTTGGATTGCATTCATAAACTGAATTAGTGTTAATTAATGGTTCAATGGATCGATATTTTTTGTTGGGTTCGTGGAACCTGGTTTATTTTTGTGGTGGTGACTATTATTTAATGACACAACCCGACAAGCTGGTTTCTTCATATTTTTTGATTGAATTTTTATAAGATTTGGACGATCGAGTGTAGGGAAAAAGATTTTGCCATGTTTATGACTTAGAATCGTCACTCACATTTGTTCAAGCAAAATTTTGGCAAAAAGTTCACTTGAGCTAATAATGCAATAAGTGAAAAATTAGGCCAGCTTCCGCTGTATAACTATATAAATATGCATGTTATGAATATGTAATATGATCGTTCTGAATATTGTAATTTCATCCCATAGTGTAATTTAATATTCTGCAAGAGAATAAAATCCTCTACTATTCTGTGAACATAGATACATTGTCTAATCACATAAATTTTATGTCGTGTGATTGATTGTTTATTTTTATTTTTCTGTACATTATCGTTTTTCCGCAACAGGTTTAAGGATTTTTTATTCATTTATGGCGTTGGGACTTGGGCATGCATGGGGTCTATGCATTTAAACGGTGCATGAATGGTAATATTGCCCTACTCGTATTATATATGCGTTCCAGTACTTCACGTTGGTTTTCGACAGAGATCACGATCATAACTGATATATTATACAATATTGTGATAATTATTACAAACATAAGTAGTACTGTTACATAATTATTAATAATATTGTCTAATTTCTTCGCTGGCCTGTCGTTAATAAAACATAATTCCTGTTATGTTCAACGCAATCTTGTTCAAAGGTTACCAGAAATAACATTAATATTAATAAGGACATACATATTTTTTTGGTTTCGATGAAAGAACTTTAAAGTTCATGTGGATTTAGTATATATAAGATCATTGAAAAGGTATCTTAATTACAACGTCCCCAACGTAATTTAATATTAGTGGTTAATTTCTAGTTTCATGAACTTATATATATTCAGAGAAATTAAATATTAGCTAGCATGCAATTATCTCAACATTAACGAATCCAAAAGATTAGAAACATGAGAAGGAATGCACGCATGCATAGCTATACGTAATAGAATGCGTCAGGCCGGCGGCCTGCAAGCTGATCACAAGAGTCATGATTTAATTAGAGACTTTTCGTCAATCGGCTTTCTTTCTACACTCACCAACCCTGTTCCTCCCTCCTTTAGCATCTTGGCATAAACAGAATCTTCTCCCCAGTCGAATCTTCTTTGTAGTCTCCCATACTCTTGCCTGCGAGTAACCTCAATATGCTGCCATTTTTCCCACCTCTCAGTCAACCCCTCTCTTTCCAGCAACCGTACCACCTCTGACATTGCCGGGCGTTCCTCTGGTGATGATTGGGTACAAAGCAATGCAACTTGAATCATCATTTCCACCTCTTGAATGTCGTAATTCTTACTTAAGTTGGGATCTACAATAGCATCAAGTCTCTTCTCCCTCTCCAGTTTCTTGACCTTCCCAAGAAGATAAATACAAAATCTATTAATTAGCAGAAGTTAATTAATCGACAATAAGAAGGAAGCATTTCTTCATAATGTTCATATACAGGAAAACACCAACTTAATTGTGAAGTACATATACAACAAAGTGAATGTGATGTCTTTAACTGCAAATTAAATATTTAAGTATAGAAGTATATGCACTGAGATAAAGAAGGTGTAGCATCCTTAATGGAAGTGATGGTACAAACGATTTTTGCAGGTCTCTTTGAGAAAGCAGAGAATTACTTGCAAGAGTGCAATCTAATCTACTCCACCTGTATATAGATTGCACTCGTGCAAGTAATGATTATACCCAAAATAAAACCACCTAGTCAAGATAACATGTTAAGATGCAATACATCAGTAATAACTTGCAAATATCAGGTAAAATAGATGATCAGATATAGGAAAATGAATCAGAGAATCTCTTCAATGCAAATAGGGCATAACCTGAAATAGAACACAGGAATACTCATCACCCAATTAAGTTAACATGTTAACATTGCTGAGTATTGTGAAGTCTGGTCCACTTCGCTCGAGCGGCCAACGAGCGGCGGCTTTTGGCCGCTCGAGCAAAGTCAGGCAGATTCGAATGCTCGAAGGTTGCTCGACAGTGAGCTCGAGCGGTTGCGGGAAAGGAAGTTCGCTCGAGCGGAGGCATTAGCCGCTCGAGCAAAGTCGGGCAGAGTTGAACGCTCGATGTCCGCTCGATAGTGAGCTCGAGCCGATTGCGGAAGGGAGTTCACTCGACGCGGGCTCGACACGCCGCTCGAGCGAATATCGTATGTTTCCAGATCTAGGGCTTTTTCTGCCGTTTAACTATAAATATGTGTTTTCTACACTTATGACCGTACTGTACAACACTGTTGGTGAACAGTATTTCGCCCCTCCATTGTAGTGTGATTTCTCAAACAATAAAATCCTCTGCAGCTCCCATGGACGTAGGCAATTTTCTGAACCACGTATATCTGTGTGTCGTGTGTGATTTTCTCTTTCATATTCCATATTTTCACTTTATTGTCATCGTTTTTCACAACAATTGGTATCAGAGCCAAGGTTCGGGTCTGAGGGAAAACGATGGCTGGAGATGAAGTGAAGGTATCGGGGATTGAGAAGTTTGATGGCACGGATTTTGGTTACTGGATGATGCAGATAGAGGACTACCTCTATGGGAAGAAACTCCATCTTCCATTATTGGGGAAGCGACCGGAAAAGATGGATGAGGCTGATTGGAATCTGTTGGATCGACAGGTTCTGGGGGTTATTCGATTAACCCTGTCAAGATCTGTTACACACAACGTCATCAAGGAGAAGACGATTGCGGATCTCATGACGGCTTTGTCAGGTATGTATGAGAAGTGGTCAGCGAATAACAAGGTACACTTGATGAAAAAGTTATTCAATTTAAAGATGGCGGATGGCATGTTTGTTGCACAACATCTGAATGATTTTAATACTATCACAAATCAATTGTCGTCTGTTGAAATTGAATTTGATGATGAGATACGTGCACTAATATTGTGACGCCCCCAACTCCCACGTACGGGCACGTGGAAATCGAGACGTCGGGATGATGACAACACGGGTCACACATCCCATCACCAAGTGCCAAGTGTGTGTACATGCAACATGTGTACAAAATAAACCACGCAACGGATAATAAATATCTTACAACTAAGTACCAGAATTTTTTTTAAATACAAACTAGCTTAAAACACACGTAATAAAATAATACAAGTTCAATACTGTTTCAAATACCAAAAACATACCATAAAAACAAATAAAGATATTATCCAAGGGTAAATTAATTCCAAGCCAAAACTCTGGCAGAGCCACCTCCTCGGGCTCAGCCTCCTCCTCCTCTACATCTGCATCAAAATCTACGGTACCAAAAATGGTGCCGCAAGTAAGTAATAATCCAAACGGTGCAAGATAAAAACATATTATAACCAAAACAATATGCATGAAGTATGCCCAATGCACATGTCCCAAAAACCACATTTTTCCACACACACCAAAAGTCCCATTTGGCCCCAAAACATATCCTTTAAAAACAATCCTCGTCATTATCCCAGATAATGACCCAAATCCATAAACTACCATTTTTCCAGAAAATGGATCACAAGAACCGCATATCAAAACCTCGCCATTTTCCCAGAAAATGGCCCATATCCAAAACCAATCCAAAACAATTCCTTTTAATGCATGCACCATGATCTCCCCTAGGAATCATCCGCATATTCTGGCTACTATGTCACACCGCAGGTAACGACTGCGTCTGTGACATCTAAACCAGTGATCCCAGTCTCACGCTCAGCGCGTACCTGGCCCGGGCATCCTCTAGTCCCCACCAGCCAAGGGACCACGGAGTCAACATGACAGCGTTACTGTATCGTGCGATCCGGTCATCGCCCAGCGACAACCCAGGGGATGTCACTCAGTTTTATCCGCTCCCGAGTGACCAGAGGAGCTCCACCGACATAATACCCCATCCCGGCTTGGGGTCGTGATACGCACGCACCCGAAAATCCATTTACACATGTAACACCAGTTTTCAATAAAAACACATGGACATGCATGCACAATGCAATGCAATAAAATCACACAAATTAACCAACATATTCCAAACATCCAAAACAACCAGACAAACAACTCATTCCTCATTTCCAACCGATCCCCGACTCCTCGGACTCAGTCCGGAATAACCAACCAGATCACAAATAATTATTGTAAAGGTAATAATACATTTAAATCTGAAACGAAGTTTGGAAAATACTTACAGCGCTATATATTAATTTTCGATGGATCGGCGAGCAACAAACGGTGAAAGAAAAGCAACGTAACAGTGAAATTTCACTGTGGCCGTGGGTTGTAAAATACCCACTTTTGAACGGGGACAAACCAAAGCTTGGGATTGATAGGGAATGGCCTAAGGATGTTTATGAAGCTAAGGGAAGTGAAGTTTGGCTGTGGGTGGCGGCGGAAATGGCCGTGGAAGGGCTTAAACGCCCAAATCGGAGATGAGCTCGTGGGAGCTACTCCGGTGACGGATCGAGGCCGGAAATGGGTGGGTTAGGACAACAAGGAGTCGGTGATGAAGTGGTGAAGAGGTGGTGGTGACAGCGGCGAATCGAGACAAAAAATTGTGCAGCTTTGATGGGCTTTTTCCGGCTAAACGGCGGCACGGTTGGGGATGAGAGTTGGTGGGGTAGTTCACCGGAGGGAGGGGAAGATTTTGGTAGGGGTGGTGTGGGCCACGTCAACCGGCGAGCGGCGTTCTACGTGGTTGGGCTTGGACGGCGTGAAGGAGAGGAGAGAGAGAGAACGCACGGGTTGGGGGCTCGGGGGAGAAAGAAAGAAGGGAGAAAAAAGAAAGAAAAAGAGCAGAAGGAAAAAGGAAAAGAGAAAAGAAAAGATGGGGAAAAGAAATGAGATCCAGTCCTCACCTCTGGAGTCCAACAATTGATCCAACGAAAATAACTTTAAAAGTAATAAAACCAAGAAAATATTTTAAACCCAACGTAAAGCTAAAATATAATAAATAACTAGTAAAAACTAACTATTTAATTTTAATTCCAAAGACAAGCTAAATTAAATACACGTAAAATCCGATAATTTAAAATAAAAGAACTATTATATTAATTAAATTAAATTATTCCTTCAGTGAAAATACACGTAAAAACGGGGTGTCACAGATATTGTTGGCTTCATTGCCAAATAGCTAGGAAGCCATGAGAATTCTGCCGGTAAATCTAAGCTAAAATATGATGATATTCGTGATTTGATTTTGGCTGAGGAGGTGTGCAGGAAAGATTCTGGCACTGAATGTTGATTTTCGAGGGAGATCAACAAGATAGGAACTCAAACAGAGGAAGCTCAAAATCAAAGCACAGGAGCAAGAGCAAGTCAAGGCCTGGTCAGCAGGCAACTTGCTGGGGTTCGAGTTCTGCACTGAATGTTGATTTTCGAGGGAGATCACAAGATAGGAACTCAAACAGAGGAAGCTCAAAATCAAAGCACAGGAGCAAGAGCAAGTCAAGGCCTGGTCAGCAGGCAACATGCTGGAATTGTGGCAAAGCTGGCCACATAAAGAAGAACTGCAAAAATCCTAAGAAGACAGAGAATGATAGTGCTAATGTTGTAACTGAAGAAGTACAGGATGCACTATTACTTGCAGTTCATAGTCCAGTTGATGGCTGGATACTGGATTCAGGGGCTTCCTTCCATACATCTTCCCACCGGGAGTTAATGCGGAATTATGTTGCAGGTGACTTTAGGAAGGTGTATCTTGCTGATGGAGAGGCTTTGAACGTGGTGGGGATGGGAGACATTGACATTGCACTCCCTAACAAGAACAAATGGACCTTGCAAAAGGTCAGACACATTCCTGAGTTGAAGAAAAACCTCATTTATGTTGGACAGCTCGATGAGTGTAGTCATTCAGTAGTGTTCTCAGATAGCACCTGGAAGGTCACAAAAGGGGCATTGGTACTGGCTCGGGGTAAGAAAACTGGTACACTATATATGACTACCGGTTTTTAACACTATTGCTACTACCGTTGCAGAGAGCACGACAGATTTGTGGCTTTGTAGGCTTGGCCATATGAGTCAGAAAGGTATGAAAGAACTTCTGTCTAGAGGCAAGCTACCAGAACTGAAGTCAGTTGATCTCAGTATGTGTGAGAGTTACATCATGGGGAAACAGAAGAAGATCAGTTTCTTGAAAAGTGGCAGAACGCCAAAGACAGGAAAACTGGATCTTGTACACACAGATGTGTAGGGACCTTCCCCAGTGGCATCTCTTAGAGGTTGTCGCTACTATGTCAGGTTCATTGATGACCATAGTAGGAAGGTATGGGTTTATTTCTTGAAGCATAAATTTGACGTATTTAATGTGTTCAAAACTTGGAAGGCCATGGTTGAGACAGAGACAGACTTAAAACTGAAATGTTTGAGGTCTGACAATGGTGGTGAGTACATTGATGGTGGGTTCAAGGAGTACTGTGCAGCTCAGGGTATCAGAATGAAGAAGACCATTTCTGGGACACCACAACAAAATGGAGTTGCGGAGCGTATGAACAGAACCATTAATGAGCATACTAGAAGTATGAGATTGCACACCGGACTACCACCAACTTTCTGGGCAGATGTGGTCAGCACTGCCGTCTACTTGATCAACAGGGGGCCATCCTTCCCATTAGATTGTGAATTGTCTGAGGAGGTTTGGAGCGGGAAAGAGGTCAAATTTTCTCACCTTAAAATTTTTGGTTGTCTTTCTTATGTTCTTATTAATCCTGATGCTCGTAGTAAACTTAAGGCTAAATCAAAGAAATGTTATTTCATTGGCTATGGAGACGAGGCATTTGGCTATCGTTTCTAGGATGATCAGGGTTGGAAGATCATAAGAAGCAGGAATGTGATTTTTAATGAGAAGATTGTGTACAAGGACAAGTCTAGTACAGTTTCTGAAGTAGCTCATCAGGAGTCCGAGTTTGTAAGATTTGATGACCTACCAGAGGTCACAGTGTAGTGTTGAGATGTGAGTGACGAGGAGAGTGGGTCTAGTGCACCCATTCCTATTATTCCGCAGTCAGTTTCAGAGCCGTCCACTTCTACAGCTGCAGTTCGCAGGTCAGTTAGGACTAGACGTCCTCCACAGCGTTTCTCACCAACCTTGAACTACATTCTGTTGACAGATGGTGGAGAACCACAGAGTTATGAAGAAACCTTGAAAGATGAAAATTCTAGCAAGTGAGAGCTGGCCATGAAAGATGAGATGGATTCCCTGCTAGGGAATCAGACATGGGAGTTGACAGAACTTCCATCAGGGAAGAAGGCATTACACAACAAGTGGGTGTACCGGGTGAAAACTGAGCATGATGGCAGTAAGAGGTACAAGGTTAGACTTGTTGTAAAAGGCTTTCAGCAGAAGCAGGGCATTGATTACTCTGAGATCTTTTCTCCTATGGTGAAGATCACAACCATCAGGATGGTACTGTCTATGGTTGCTACTGAAGATTTATTTCTTGAGCAGTTAGATGTGAAGACACCCTTTCTTCATGGAGATCTTGAAGAAGACATCTACATGCACCAGCCTGAGGGGTTTGTAGTACAGGGAAAGAAAGATTCAGTTTGCAGACTGAAGAAGAGCTTGTATGGCCTGAAGTAAGCTCCTAGACAGTGGTACAAGAAATTTGATAATTTCATGCACATTGCAGGGTACATCAGATGTCAGGCAGATCATTGTTGCTATGTCAGGCATTTTGACAATTCTTATATTATTCTACTGTTGTATGTGGATGACATGCTTATTGTAGGGGCTAGTATTGATGAGATCAACAATCTAAAGAAGCAGATGTCAAAGCACTTTGCAATGAAGGATTTGGGAGCTGCAAAGCAAATCCTTGGCATGAGGATTGTCAGAGATAGAGTCAGAGGCACGTTGAGACTCTCACAGGCTGAGTATGTGAAAAAGGTACTCAGCAGTTTCAATATGGACAAGGCCAAACTAGTTGGCACACCTTTGGACAGTCACTTCAGACTCAGCAAGAATCAGTCACCCGAGTCAGAGGAGGAACAAGACTACATGAGTAAGGTTCCTTACGCCTCAGCTATTGGTTCACTTATGTATGCTATGGTCTGCACAAGGCCGGATATTGCCCATACAGTGGGAGTTGTGAGTAGATACATGAGTAACCCAGAAAAAGAACATTGGGAAGCAGTGAAGTGAATTTTGAGGTACCTAAAAGGCTCCTCAGAAACCTGCTTGTGTTTCTCAGGAGAGAGCTTAGAGGTGCAGGGCTATGTTGATACTGATTTAGCTGCAGACATTGATAGTAGAAAGAGTACCACGGGTTTTGTTTATACTCTTGGTGGTACTGCAGTATCATGGGGTTCTAATCTACAGAAAACAGTTTCTTTGTCTACTACAGAAGCTGAGTATATTGCAGTGTCAGAGGTTGCAAAGGAGATGATATGGCTACAGGGCTTCTTGGAGGAATTGGGTAAAAAGAATCAAAAAGGCACTCTCTACAGTGATAGTCAGAGCGCCATATTCCTTGCCAAGAATCCAGCATTTCATTTCAGGACCAAGCACATTCAGAACAGGTATCACTTCATACGATCATTGTTAGATGACGAACAATTGTTACTTGAGAAAATTTGTGGAAGCAAGAACCCTGCTGATATGTTGATTAAGGGTGTTACACTTGAGAAACTGAAGTTGTGCGCGACTTCAGTTGGTCTTCTAGCATGAAGACAGAGGCAGTGAGTTACAGAGGTGGAGGATATCACGTTTGAGGAAGAGGACGATGCAACGAGTGTACCAGTCTCCAAGTGGGAGAATTGTTGAGTATTGTGAGCTCGAGCTGGTCAAAAGCCGCCGCTCGAGCGAAGCCAGGCAGATTCGAACGCTCGAAGGTTGCTCGACAGTGAGCTCGAGCGGTTGGGGGAAATTAAGTTCGCTCGAGCGGAGGCATTAGCCACTCGAGCAAAGTCAGGCAGAGTTGAACGCTCGATGTCCACTCGTCAGTGAGCTCAAGCCGATTGCGGAAGGGAGTTCACTCGACGAGTGCTCGACACGCCGCTCGAGCGAATATCGTATTTTTCCGCCGTTTAACTATAAATATGTGTTTTCTACACTTATCGCCATACTGTACAACACTGTTGGTGAACAGTATTTCACCCCTCCATTGTAGTGTGATTCCTCAACCAATAAAATCCTCTGCAGCTCCCGTGGACGTAGGCAATTTTCTGAACCACGTATATCTGTGTGTCGTGTGTGATTTTCTCTTTCATATTCCATATTTTTCACTTTATTGTCATCGTTTTTCACAACAAACATGCAATACATCAGTAATAAATTACAAACTCAGGAAAACATAAAAAATCAGAAATTGGAGAATGAATCAGAGAAACTCAAAGGATTCATTGACAAGATATTTCCAATAAGCCCCACCAACCCTCAATCTTTTTTCTAGAATTTAACACACGGGAAAAGGAGAAAATAAATCTCTTTTTTTTTTCTTATTTTCGGGCGGGGCTTTTATCTTTTTCAATCAATTGATTGGTGTGTTGTGCATTGGTGAAAAGTTTTTTTTTTGGGGGGAGGAGGTGGGGGAAGAGATTAAAGTGGAGGATTTTTCATATTAGATTAAAAAGAAGCATACGTGCCTTTATTACAGTGTTAGTTTATATTAAAAAAAAATAGTAGCTATTGTAGCAGCATTTAAAAGACTACTCAATCAGGTTCAATTAATTCATTGTTCTTCAGTTTAATGGGATGTTTGGGGGATAAGATGAGATTAGAGTTTTGTAAATAGTAGTAAGATGGAATGAGAGAGAAAAATTGAATAAAAAATATTAAAATATTATTTTTGTTTTGAGATTTGAAAAAGTTGAAATATTTTTTATTTTTTATTTGAAAATTTGTAAAAGTTGTAATTATTAGTTTCAAAGTGTTTCTATTTCAATGATACTTGAAAAAAGAAATGAGATGGAATAAGATGAGACGAGATGGAAACTTTTTCCCAACATTTCCTATTAATGGTTTGGGTATGGAACAGAGAATAGATACCCTCAGAATCATCTTTCTAGAACTGTGAACGATCAGGAAAACAGAAAAAGGATTTTCTTTTTGGTGAGCGATAGCTCTCATCAGCATCTAACAGACACTCTTGATCAGGTTCATATTGTCTAGCTACTACATATTGTCTAGCTCCTCGATCGTGTCTGATCGTATGGAAAGTTCCTGCTCACGTGCACTTATATATATAATTATATAATTATATGGTGACGGCCGTTATTAATTAATTGTATTATATATATATATATGCTTCATTCATTGCATATGCACTGACACCATTAAAACACTGGTACAACGATATTAACCAATGCCCGTGTGTTTTCCTCTATTATTTCCCTCAATATCTATGCTGCGAATAGGAGGTCAAGAATCCACTACAAATATTCATGTATATATATATATATATGTGTGTGTGTGTGTGTTGGACAAAGCACCTGAGTGTAAATGCAGTAACTAAACAGTTGCTATGCACATATACTGACCTACAGCACCGTCCTATATGTTGAAACTATAGCTGCTGCAGCACCGTCGCTATAGTTGACCTATATGTTGATTTTCAACTATAGCTGCTGCAGTGGGAGGTTAGCCATCAATTAGGGCAGATAGTTGGCAACATGTTTAGTGGAACTTCTCATATAAATATGAGAGTTCTGATATGTAAGAGAGGGGGGCAAAACATAGAGAAAATGGATGTGAGAGAGAAATTGTAGAGTGTTTGTAATCTCAAACAAACTCAGAGAATTTTGACTCCGGTGGACATAGGCAATTTGCTGAACCACTTAAATATCATCTCGTATGATTTTGGACAGGCCAGAGACGCAACAATTGGTATCAGAGCTTTGGTTTGTGTTGTCCAAAAACCAAGTTTATCGAAATCAACTTTTGACAACTCCAGGGTGTTCCTCGCCTCAAGACAAATCTATTGCCGTAAACGGAATCGAAAACCGAGGTTGAAAGAGCTCACACGCACCCCAAGAAGTAGGAGAGTGAGTCCACACGCCTCACTTGCAACTGAAGGTTGAAGACGACTGAAGAGCACGCACCCCCACGCCCCCAGAGGTTGAAGATGCTTGAAGGACACGCACCCTAGAGGCTCTCAGCGTGTGTACTCCACACGCCCATCAGACGCCCTACTCAGCGTATGTATCTCATGCGCCAGGTGATCAGCACCGCCCATTTTTTCAGATCCTTATTGGGCTTGATCTAAGCCATTTGGAGTCTGATTTCAATAATCAAATAGTGTTTTCCAACTATTTTGATCATTCTGGACTCATCCGTACAGTTAGAATTTTTGAATTTTTTTGCCTAAATTTTTCTAAATTCAAATGAATGGTTCTGAAAGAGATAGAAGCTCTGGAAATGCCAGTAGCTCTGAGCGTCGGTCCACAGTTTCAAATGCCAAATTTGAAATTGAGAAGTTCGATAGAACAAGCAATTTCGGCATGTGGCAGTGCGAAGTTATGGACGTTTTGATCCAAAAAGAGTTGGATATTGCATTAGAAGAAAAACCAGATGATATGACTAAAAATAATTGGAGGAAGCTTAATACCCAAGCTTGTAGTACAATCCGGTTATGCCTTACTAAAGAACATAAGTACTTTGTCATGAGATAGACAAATACAGATGAACTTTGGTAGAAATTAGAAGATAAGTTCATGAAGAAGAGCATTGAGAGTCGTTTGCACTTGAATAAAAAGTTCTTTAGATTCCAGTTTCGTGAAGGTATTTCTATGTCTGAACATATGAATAGTTACAATCAAATTCTTGCTGATTTATTGAACTTGGATGTTGAAATCCAAGATGAAGATAAGGCTTTACTTTTAATAAATTCATTGCCTGATACATATAAGCATTTAATTACTACACTACTGTATGGAAATGAAAAGATCAGTTTTGACGATGTATCTAGTTCTTTAATTAGCAATGAGTACCGCAGAAAAGATAAGCAGGTACAGCTAGATACATCAAGTGAAGCATTAACAGTAAGGGGGAGACCACAGTCAAGGTATCCAGAAAAGAAGAAATGTTTTCCATCGACAAACCGAGCCACATCAATTGTCAAGGAGACCTGCCTTGCCTTCCTTTGAAGCAGCAACCTTGAAATCATATCAATTGTTAAAATATGTTCCTCTTTATATGAGTACCAATTAAATATAAAGTTATTCTATGTACCAGTTTTTTCAATTCAAATAATTAATTTAAATTTTTTTTATGATAATATTTAATTTTGACTTTACAGGTGATTTTGACTAAGATTTTGGCTAAATTTTTGACACGATTCTTATTTTGTTGCGCACATAGTTTTTATGAAATAATTAGGACTTTGTCTTGTTGGCCAAAATTCTCATGATTTTGGACTTTCATATCTATTTGAGCTCGGCTTGTAGGGTTTAGAATTTGACTTCTAATTTTATGAATTGAACCTCTTTTAAGAGCTTTCTCTCTAATTTTAGGTATCTTTTCAATCATTTTGTTCGACATCAACTTAAGAAGTCACTTAAGGTACTTAAAATAGGGCACGTTAACTAATATATGACTTAAAATTATAAAATACAGGATGAACAATAACACATTTATATTGGAAAAATGCTACTATGTTTCCTAATGATCTATACCTCTCATTTTACCCCCTTGAAATGGCACCACAAGTGGTTAATTTATTTTAAAAATTAAAAAAAATTCGAAAATATATATTCAAAACATATTCATGCTTTAAAACACAAAAAAAAAAAAAAGGAACAATAAGATCCTAAATTTCCTCTACTATTTTATGTTTGTGTTTTTAATTTTTTTAACAAGCCAACCACAAGGCACCATATTGTAATGTCATGTCGAGGAGACAAAATGAATGGTATAAATTAGAGGCATACTACGTAGCATTGATTATACCATCATTACCATGATTTGCATCGTTTATGAAGTACATGTGGCGCAATAATTAGTCGTTACCGGCAGTAATTAACCTCCTGGCCAATGTTAGAGTGCAAACCAAATGTGCATCCCAAATATGCACACTAGTGTAACAGATGATTAGTTTTTTTTTTCTTTAAATAGTTTTTAAACATCTTTAACCATTACGAAAAAAAATATAAATTCACTAATATAGTCATGATCACTTAACCGTTAACAAAAAATAAAAAAAAATGAAGATACATGAGTGGGCATATTAATTTGATGGACATATTTGACAATCATACTATTATTTTATTTAACCTCTTATTGCCTTGTGAAAACCTAAAAAAAAAAAAAAAAGTCACGTGTTTATAATTTACTAAATAATGCTAGTACAAGTTTCAAATAGACAATTCCCGTATAAGTATTGTGTAAAAAAGTGGATTACATGACTAATAAAGAATAATATTTTTTAAAAAAAATTTTAAAGATAAATTCACTTTTTTACAAACGATTGCATGATACTTACCATTTGAGTCAAATTCAAATCATTTCTATTATTTACCATATGATTTTTCTGTCGGGAGTATCATGGATTACAGCGTCAGTTGTATTCAGCTGCCAATAATCTTACATCTTTCCTGTAATAATCAGACCCAGTAAAAGGCTAACAGCTAGCATTCTACCTTAACCGTGTATCATGATCATGATAATCATCATCATTAACCATTTTATTTTAAGAACCAAAATTTCTGACTCAAAGGATCAACGATCACGGGAACAATGCACCAATATCTGTTCATGATTTCTCTCCCTATCTCTCTCTCAAGAGCTGCATGCAATAGTTGACGAAAAACTTCAATTTGATTTTTATTGGTCAACATTCCCGTGATCGCAGAAACAAAAATTAATAATGATGTGCTTCTTCCGTTAACGTACTAGTACTATTACGTACACGTATATAAAGGTCACGTAGGGTAGGGGTATAAATAGAAAGCCAGCCTAGCCAGGAACCTCGTTATCGAAACAATTGAAGGAACTTACGAAGAATCTCTGAGCCACTATATTAAGATCAGAAGTTTATTAACCGATCTGGTTGTAGCTTTCACAAGTGATGTCGGTTTCATTAGAAGCTTTGGCAATGGCAGGCGTGGATTACCTTGAATTTGCCATGGACGCTGAAGAATGGGAACAACAGGACTCGGTGCAGCCTCCTGCACCCCATTTACTGGTAGAAGAAGATCAAGATTCTGAGGAGCAAACTAGAGAAAAAGTCAGAAGAAATAGGCCGGTTCCTGTAATATGTCAGCAAGAAGTGATAAGGATAAGCCAAAATCAGATTCAAAGATTCAAATGACAGCAGCAGTTTCAAGTTCAACCTCATCCCAGAGTCTTCGGATACCGTCGTCTCAAGCCCAAGTTTATAGGAGATAATGTTTATCATTTTATATTAAACTCTGTAACTGATTCTATCTTGTAAACAATTTACTCTATATATACATTAACCTCTCGTCACGCATTCAAGGCAGAGGGTACAACCCAGAAATTCATCTTTTGTTTTATGGTATCAAGAGCCAACGTGACTCACGTCAATGGCATCCTCTTCCGTTTCTTCCTTCACATCCGTTACTCCTCCTAGCATTCAAAGCTTGGTTACTATCAAGCTCAACAGTGAAAACTACCTATTGTGGAGAGCTCAAATAACGCCATATCTCAGAGGCCAACGTCTTTTTGGCTACGTCGATGGGAGTCGTCCTCAACCCTCCCAACATATCCCAAACCCAGAGGCTGCTACGTCAACTACAGCTCCTCGTCTGCTTCTTAATCCAGAATTTTCTCACTGGTTTGATCAAGACCAGATTATCTTGAGTATTCTCATGTCATCTTTATCAGAAAGCATTCTTGCCAAAGTAATTGGAGTTACTACGTCTCGCGAGGTCTGGTCTGCGCTTGAAAAAATGTATTCCTCTCACTCTTGAGCTCGCCTCTCAACAACTCGGCGTCAACTTTCTACTGTCACGAAGGCTGGCATGTCCATCTCAGATTATTTCCAGACTGTGAAGTCTCTTGCCGACACTCTAGCAGCCATCGGACATCGACTTCCTGACACGGAGATTGTCTCCTATCTGCTTGGTGGCCAAGACTCTTCCTACGATCCCATTGTTACGTCCATTCAAACAAGAGAGGATCCAATGGAACTTGAGGATATATTTGGCCATCTTCTCAATTTTGAGTTGCGTCTACAGCAACATACACAAGTTGTTGAAGCTACCATCGGTTCTGCCAATGTTGCAACCCGCACTGATTCACCTCGTGATCCTCATGGTAAAACTCAATACTTGAATCGTGCTTCATCTTATTCAGGTTCACGTGGTCATGGCAGGGGCCGAGGCGGTCGTCATGGTTCTCCTGGTGGTAATCGTCCAATGTGCCAGATCTGCAGCAAAGCTGGCCATCTCGCCATCAAGTGTTTCCACCGCTTTGATCAGGCTTATCAAACATGCCAAACAACATGTCTGTGTTTTTTACTGCTCAACAAGCTCCACTGATACCAACTGGTATCCCGACACCGGTTCCACCAATCATCTTATTAATGATCTTCAGAACTTGAATCTTCATACAGAGACCTATGCTGGTTCGGATCAAATTCAAGTTGGCGACGGGGCAGGTTTGGCTATTGCTCACATTGGTTCATCTGAAATTAAATCCTCACAATCTGCCTTTAAGCTCCATAATATTTTACATGTCCCACAAATTAAAAAGAACCTCAATTCTGTGAGCCAATTTAACAAAGACAATAACGTATTTGTTGAATTTCATTCATCTTATTTTTTTTGAAGGACGAGGTCACGAAGACGGTTCTTCTACAAGGCACGCCTAAAGATGGACTTTATCCCTTCCCCTCCTCCATCTCGACTTCGTCACCATCTCAATCTTTTTTCAGTCAGCGTGTCTCTTTGGAAGTCTGGCATCGCCGTTTGGGACATCCCGGCTATCAAACAGTAAAGCATCTTGTGTCTAAATTTTCACTTCCAGTCTCCTCAAATAAAATACCAAGTGTTTGTTCCGCATGTCAACAAGGGAAGAGTCATTGTCTTCCCTTCTCCGTTTCCCAGTCTATTTTAGATTATCCTCTAGATTTAATTTTTGCTGATGTATGGGGTCCATCCTCTATTTTATCTACCAAAGGCAATAAATATTATGTTTCTTTTGTTGATCATTTCAGCAAATTTATTTGGCTCTATCCTCTTGCTAATAAATCCAACGTCTTAACTATTTTTACTCAATTTCAGAAAACGGTTGAACGTCAATTTAGTCGCCAAATAAAATGTGTCCAAAGAGACTGGGGTGGTGAATTTCAAACCCTTAATCGGTATTTTCGCACAATGGGCATCCAGCATCGCGTTTCTTGTCCTCACACCTCTCAACAAAATGGCTCTGTTGAAAGAAAACATCGCCATATTGTTGAAATGGGCTTATCCTTATTATCCCAAAGTTCTACTCCTCATTGTTTTTGGGATGATGCTTTCCTCATGGCCACTTATCTCATTAACCATCTCCCAACTGCTCCTCTCAGCATCTCCCCATTTGAAAAATTATTTAACAAAACACCCGATTTTTCTACCTTGAAGATTTTCAGTTGTACTTGTTATCCCTATCTTCGACCTTTTAACAAACACAAGTTGGATTTTAGGTCCAAAAATGCGTCTTCATAGGCATCAGTAATCTCCATAAAGGTTACAAATGCCTTGATCCTGAGTCTGGCCGAGTGTTTGTGTCTCGACATGTCATTTTCGATGAGTCGGTGTTTCCGTTCTCATCAGCCACATCATCCTCTGCTCATGCCGAAAATCCTTCTATAGCGTCGTCTACGCTACTGCCTTTTTTGCTCTCCTCAAACGACAGTGCTGCTGCTGCCGTTGTCCCTAATTCATCCCCCCACGTTACGACGTCACATACGGAACCGACAACTACGTCAGCATCTTTCTTATCCTTTTCCCCTGCTGCATCAACTGCATCTCCTCCCCTGTTTTCATCATCTCCATCACCAACAATCCCTCTTATTCCTGATCCATCTAAAGCTGCCTTGCTATCTGAACCGCTTCCATCTCGTTCTCACTTGATGACCACCCGCTCCCAGAACAATATTGTGAAGCCCAAGCAATTTTCCGATGGCACTACCAGGTATCCTCTACCCACTGCTCTCCTTGTTATTTCCACCATTCCCACTGAATCCACATGCTACTCTGAAGCTAAAAAATTCTTAGAATGGCGTGAGGCCATGGATGCAGAATTTTCTGCTCTCATGAAGCAAGGTACGTGGTCTTTAGTCCCTTACAAAGATGGCATGAACCTGGTTGGCAACAAATGGGTTTACAAAACAAAAATCGCCTCTGATGGTACTCTTGAACGACGAAAGGCCCGTCTAGTGGCGAAGGGCTATCATCAACAGCAAGGGTTAGACTATGATGATACTTTCAGTCCAGTCATTAAGCCTACAACCATTCGGCTTGTTCTCAGTCATGCCGTATCTAACAAATGGCATGTTCATCAGATTGACATCAGTAATGCTTTTCTCCATGGTTTTCTCTCTGAAGTTGTATATATGCAACAACCGGTGGGTTATGTTCATCATCAATATCCTACTCACGTTTGTAAGCTGCACAAGGCATTATACGAATTAAAACAGGCCCCACGGGCGTGGTTCTCACGTCTTAGTGATAAACTGGTGGATCTCAGCTTCATTAATTCTCAGTCCAATAATTCTCTATTTATCTATGTCTCGGCCTCCCTTACAATGTATGTACTAGTGTATGTCGATGATATTTTAATCACAGGTCAAATGCAGATGCCATCACTCATCTTCTTGCTCAGCTCAATTGTGACTTTGCAGTAAAAGATTTGGGGCCACTAAATTATTTTTTGGGCGTGGAGGTCATCTCTGTTTCAGGAGGCCTTCTGCTTTCTCAGAGACATTATATCCTTAATCTCTTGAAACACACCAACATGATCGAGGCTAAGCCAGTGTCCTCTCCGATGTCCTCCTCCCAACAATTATCACTTTTTTATGGCAACCCGTTTCCTGACGAGACCTTATTCCGCAATGTGGTAGGAGCTCTTCAGTACCTATCTCTCACTCGCCCAGATATCTCATTTGCCGTAAACAAAGTGTGCCAATTCATGCACAAGACAACGGATATCCACTGGACTGCAGTTAAACGGATACTGAGGTACCTTAAATTTTCCATTGATTTTGGTTTACTCATCAAACCGAGCCCCTCCACACAACTCTCAGTCTATTCCGATGCAGACTGGGCTGGCTCACCTGATGATCATAAATTGACCTCTGGCTACTGCATCTACTATGGCCACAATCTCATTTCATGGAGCTCCAAAAAGCAGCCCACCGTGGCTCAATCAAGCACCGAGGCAGAATATCGTGCTGTTGCTCATGCTACTGCCGAGACTTTATGGCTATTATCCTTGCTTCGTGAACTTCAGATTTTTATTCCCTCTCGTCCAATCCTATGGTGTGACAACATAGGAGCAACTTCTTTGGCGGCTAATCCCGTATTTCATGCTCGTACAAAGCACGTGGAAATAGATTACCATTTTGTCCGGGAAAAAGTACACAATAAATCATTGGATGTTCGGTTCCTATCCAGTAAAGATCAAATTGCAGATGTACTCACTAAACCACTGGTCTCTGTTCATTTTTCTCATCTGCGAGACAAGCTCAACGTGAGATCTCCCCTGTTGAACTTGCAAGGGCGTGATAAGGATAAGCCAAAATCAGATTCAAAGATTCAAATGACAGCAGTAACTTCAAGTTCAACCCCATCCCAAAGTCTTCGGATACCGTCGTCTCAAGCCCAAGTTTATAGGAGATAACGTTTATCATTTTATATTAAACTTTGTAACTGATTCTATCTTGTAAACAATTTACTCTATATATACATTAACCTCTCGTCAGCCATTCAAGGCAGAGAGTACAACCCAGAAATTCATCTTTTGTTTTAAGAAGTAGGTCTGCTGGAAGGAATTATGGGTACATGCTTGGGGCCATTAATAAGTTTAATGGTGAGAATCATCATAAAGGAAAAATGATATACTTAGCACTCCCAATGGCTCCTGTAAAATACATTTTTCTTCAAAATATAAAGAAATGTTCTTAAAATGCTACTCCATTGGATTTTGTATTTTAAAAACATTATACATTTTGCTACAGTGATTCCTCTACATGTAGAGGATCCTATTCATCAAATCTAAACATTTTTAATTACTTTCTATTTCCTCTTCATGTGATTTCTCATTTCTTCCTCACGTGTAAACATTTTTAAATGGGTAAAAAAAATAAAAAGTATAATATTTAAATGGTATAAAGAAAAAATAGATAAGCTGATGTATGGTATATTGTAAAAGTCATTATGTAAAATAGAAAAAGTGAATTTTGAAAGATAGGATAGAGAAGCCATTGAGAGTGCTCAACATCGCATTTGACGATCAAATTTGCAGAAGAGATTTGACTCAATCTACGCTCCCGAAGCAGTAATACTTCCAATAGAAGAGATCCAAGCAGTCTTTTCTGGACACATTTCAACATGAGACTCGGAGACTTCCACTGTGGAAAATTAGGCTGCAACCGTGTCTGCTGCAAACTATACTGCATGAGCGCGTCTCCAATATAATATTTGATCATCACCAGCCATTCCGGTCTGGACTAGATGCAGTAGTTTTGCATACAGCTCCCATTTATTCAACAGAATTTTGTAATTTGTTTAGGATTTTCTTTTGTTATTCTTTTCGAATAGTTATTGGGTTGGGAGGAGGGAGAGGAGATCGAGGAGGGCCAGCCCTTAGTACTGTTTGGACAAATTCTTGATAAAATGCTTTACTTTTATTCATCTAAATAATCGGATCTTAATTAACTAAAGATATCTTTTGAACATATTCATAATATTCTACTTTTTTACAATTTAATTGCATAGGCCGGCTCAATAGATTATAGGGCCTAAGGCGAAATTTTGAGTGAGGCTTTTTTTATTAAAAATGTAAAATACAATCCTTTTTTTTTATGTTATACTTTTATTTAAAAATCATTCCTATTGTAAATTAATTTTTATTTAAAATTTTATACCACCTTCTCAATTAATAACCGACTTAATCTTTATTAAAAAATTATCGGTTTAGAAAGAATATTATCAAAATTAGTTTTATAACTCGTGCTTTATATTCTCAAAATCAATTATATTCATTATTGTAAATAAAATTCGATAAACGCACACATTTGGTAAAAAAAAGAGCTCTTGTCTCTTCAAATTATTATACTAAAACTGTAACGCCCCCAACTCCCACGTATGGACACGTGGAAATCGAGGCGTCGGGATAATGACAACACGAGTCATACATCCCATCGTCAAGTGCCAAGTGTGTGTATATGCAACATGTGTATAAAATAAATCTCGCAACGAATAATAAAGTTTTATAACTTATAAGTACCAGAATTTTGTTTAAATACAAACTAGCTTAAAACACACATAATAAAATATTACAAATTCAACACTATTACAAATACTAACTACTTAACATAAAAACAAATAAAGATAATATCCAAGGGTAAACAACTCCAAGTCAATACTCTGGCAGAGCCACCTCCTCGAGTTCAGCCTCCTCCTCCTCCTCAATCTCTGCATCAAAATCTACGGTACCAAAAATGGTATCGCAGGTAATTAATAATCCAAACATCACAAAATAAAAATATATTACACTCAACAACATGCATGAAAAGATGCCAAATGCACATGTCCCAAAAATCCACATTTTCCACGCACGCCAAAAGATTCCATTTTGGCCCAAAACATTTTCTTTAAACATATCTTCGCCATTATCCCAGATAATGGCCCATTAACCAAACCATCAGAGCACTGTAGGCGGGATCACAGGCGGGACTCTACCACCATCTCTGCTTACCACCATCTCTACACCACGTGCACCGTAGGTGGGAATCGCAGGCGGGACTCTACCACAATCTCTGCTTACCACCATCCCTACACGTGCCTCTGACTCAAACCAATCAATCCAATCATTCACATATACCAAAAAACTTTTCTCGCTTGAAAACCCAGTTTTCAAGTTCCAACACATATACATGCATGCAATTACACAAAAACTCAGTTTTCCTTTTCAAACATGAACATGCATGCACTATGCAATGCAAACATCAAGACACAAGATACCCAATAAATCTCAACGTCAACCAAAACATAATTAACTCTGTCCTCAAATCCATCCGACCCCCGACTCCTCGGACTCAGTCCGGGATAACCAACCAGTCACAAATATTTATTGTAAAAGCAATAATATATTTAAATCTAAAATGAAGTTTCAAAAATATTTACAGCGCTATATGATAATTTTCGAAGGATCAACGAGTTGCAAATGGTGAAGAAAAAGCAACATAACAATGTAAAAATAATGTGGCTGTGGGTTGTAAAATACCCACTTTTGAATGTGGATGAACCAAGACTTGGGATTGATAGGGAATAGCTTAGAGGTGTTTATGAAGCTAGTGAAAGTGAGGGTTGGCCTTGGTTGGCAGCGAAAACGGCAATGGAAGGCCAAAATGGATAAAACGGTGTTGAGCTCGTGGGGGCTGCTCCAGTGACGGATCGGAGTCGAAAATGGGTGGTTTAGGACGGTAAAACGTCGGTGATGAAGTGGTGAAGAGGTGGTGGTCAGAGGTGGAACGACGGCGGCGGAAAGGCACAAAAATCGTGCGGCTTGGAGGAGCTCGTGGCGGTTAACGGTGGCTCAGATGGAGGTGAAACTTGGTGGGGATGATCCCCGGCTGGAGGGGAAGAAATCTAGGTGGGCGGTACAGGTCACGATGCCGGAAAGCAGCGGTTCTGGGTGGAGAGAGAAAATGCCGAAATGAGAGGGGAAAAGGCTTTCGCGCGGGAGAGAACCGGGAGGAAGAGAAAGAAAAAGAAAGCAAAAGAAGAAAAGAAAGATAAAGGAAAAAGAAAAGATGGGGAAAAAGAAATGAGGTTCAATTCTCACATCTGGGGTCCAAAAACTGATCCAACGAAAACAACTTTAAAAGCAATAAAATCAGGAAAATAATTTAAACACAACATAAAACTAAATTATAATAAATAACTAGAAAAAACTAACAACTTAATTTTAAATCCAAAAACAAGCTAAATTAAATTAAATAGCAATTTAAACTCAAAACAATAATTAATATTAAGAAAGCTCTACAAAATAAATTTCACAACTAAATAAATTCAATTAAAATCTAATAATTTAAAATAAAAGAACCAATATTTTAATTAAATTAAAATACTCCTTTAATGAAAATACACATAAAAACGGGGTATTACAAAAACCTTTTTATCAACGCTAAAAAGTAGATTTTGCTCTTTATAATTTTTATACTGTATATTAAACTAACAATAACAAAAGGAAAGTGTACCCCAGGAATGAGATTATGTGAAATAATAATTTTGTGGAGATAAGATGAGCATTTAGATCATTTCATGTCTTGGTACCAATACTAGAAATGAAAAGGAGATAAATAAAAGAAAAAGTTTCGTCATCATCAAGTGAACTCAAATATAATAAAACTCTAAAAAAAGAATTCCAATACTAACATATATATATATATATATAGAAATATAATCATAAAGATTCAAGAATAATAAAGCAAAAAAAAAAAAAAAACTTAAGCCAATGAGTAAGCTTTTGGTAATTAAGAGCTTTACTAACATCTTTATTAGTTACTTAATATGGAAATAAAAGTTTTGATGGTAAGTTGAAAGATTCTAAAAGAGAAAACTATAAACTAAGAAAAGTTCAATAAAAGTTGAGTTTTTAGAAGAAAAGAAAAATATAATAATCTAGAAAGAGAACCAATTACATAAGATGATCTATTTGATACTTTTGATAATTTTTCGTTGATTTATTCAATTATTTCTAATTATGACTTTTTCTTTTTCTTTTAGGAAATTCTGCTTGAAATATTTTTAGGGGCATTCTTCCACTTGGGGCCTTAGGCAACTGCCTACGTCGCCTAATGGAAGAGACTGCCCTGGTGCATATTGTAAATTAAATAAGTGGTAGCTTTGGTTGTATAGAGTATATATTTCCCCACAAAATATAGTTGACAAAACTTCCTCCCATGAGTATCAACTCAATTTCATCATGTTAGTTGTTACGCCAAAAAGTTGTACATGAATAAACTTTGAAAAACAATGTAGTTTGGTATTAGTCCTCATGATCATCCCTTTCGTCAAATTTAAGTTATTAAATTAAACGGTGCAGGGATGGTATTACGTAATGATCTTGTCCTTCCACGGTAGTTTAGCCACAAACAAAAGAGTGTTAACGATAAATACAAGTTTAAAACCTTCAAGTTTCGTACAATGTCTATGCAATCTTTTTGAAATAAGTGGAGTACTCCAACGTAAAAATAAAGCTATGAGCATGCATTCATGCTCTAGGCCGCCAGCATGCTCAAATCAACTTAATTTTAATTAGAAAAACATTTTTTTTTCGATGAGAAACTTTAAAGTTATGGGTTTAGCATATTAGAAGATTGAAAAAGTTTCTTGCAAACCCAACTTACTTTAATATTTTAAATTCATGAGCTCAAGTTTAGTCCGAGAAATTATAATTAGCTGCATGCAATAATATTATTATTATCAACATTATCGAATCCAAAAGAATTAGATAAACGTAATTAATGCATGAGGCATATGCATATATAGATAAACCCGAGATCACAATTAATGCATGAGGCATATGCATATATAGGTAAACGTAATAGAATGCGTCAGGCGCCCAAGCTGATCACAATTAAGCATGCATGTGATCTTGGACTCTTGCGAAATTGACTTATCTTGTAAATTCAACCCACATGTTGTTCAAAATGCTTTTTTTTTTTTTCAAGCACACTGTTCGTACCGTAGAAGAAGTTTGTTTCAGAGAGCTAACCTTCGAGATGCATGTCCCCATTCCCTATCCACAACTTTCTCGTGTTTGTCTGTCTAATTTGCAATACCTTTGATTTTCTACGTCAAAGTCAAGACACCGTACGTATATTCGTAGTAAATGGTTAGTAGCTAGTGTTTTGATGCTTTTGATCATTTTTGCAGACGCACTGACATCATTGAAATCACGGGTACTACAAGTAAAACGATATAGATTACCATAACGCCATGCAATGCCCGTGCGTTTTCTTCTTTAATTTCTCTCATCTATGCTGCTAATAGGATAAATGTATATATTTCTAAATTATGTGGCCATTTTATCTTGCTGAGACGAACAGCGACGATTACAGAGAATGCATAATCAAAGTGGATATTTATTTGTCAGAGATCCAGCAATGTCTATAGAACCTCTGGCAATGGCAGGCATCGATTACAGAGAATGCATAATCAAGATTGATCAAGAGTGGGATGAGAAGGGTACTGGCAGCTTGGAACAGCCGCCACCGCATATGCTGGCTGAAAAAGAACATGAACATGATGTATTTGTTGCTAATAGAGAATATTGCATGAAGGCCAGGATTCGCGAATGGGCTAAAGCTGTTGCTGCAATGAATTATCGGACTTCGCTACGCTGTGAAAGGGGAGCTGTGTTGGCCAATGGGTATAGCTGATCATTTGATAAATGACCGTGTAATTAATTTTTTTTGTCTGGTGGACGTACGTTTTAGACAGGATTTTTTAACATCTAGCTACGAGAGTAATTATATTTATTATATTATATAGTGATCTTGTTGTATCATCATGTACGTAGTATAACTACATGGAGTTTGTAAAATTCTTTTGGTAAAATTTGTATTATTCAGTTTTAACATTTTTTTTTTAAAATAATAGCTGCAGGCTGCATGCCTGATCTGTACAGGAGACTTATCTATTTGTATTTGATCATGCTACATGTAGTGCAGAAAGTAAAATTTAGAGATAAGATATATATAAACGAGTCATGACTCATGCCCCCACTAAAACAAGTAGTAATCAAATCCCTGGAGTGCATTTATTTATATAAGCTGATCAATCAGTGATGTTTCAATACAATAAAAAAAACTGATTAATTCCCCTCCTTAATTGTAATGCATTCTCTATCAAGATCCAAGGTTTAAGTGGCCCATTTTTTATTCATGATAATTAATAATGAGATCTTGGTTGAAGAATATATATATATATATAGATTTATTTATATATATTTATATGTTATATGGCTTCAAACATATTGATCATTCACTTACATAAAAATACGAAAAATACTTTATACTAAGAAATATATAATCTTTTTGGTGTCGCTGGAAAAACTAAGCTTTTGATATATTACTTACTTACAAACTCAACCTACTTTAACATGCTTTTTTTTTTATATATAGAAATGATAATATCATTATTCAACGGAAAATGATAACAGATAATTATGAAGCCATAAAACTTAAGAAATACAGTCTGGAATACAATCTCACCACACATCAATGCTTTTAACCTTGAAAGCATTCCTAGCCAAACTATGAGCTACCATATTACCTTCCCTATAAACATGTGGAAGCAGACAATGATCAAAACACGTGACAAGCTTTTTTGTCTCATGATATAACACCCTTAACAAAGAGTTATTCATACTATCGTCATTAAGAGCTTCAATACATAACAAACTATCACTTTCCACAATTAGTTTTGAAACGCCCATAGTAGCACATTGTTGCAAACCTCTGAAGATGGCAAGCAACTCTAAACCTTCCGAATCTTCCATCTAAAACTCAGCTTTACTCACAGCCATAAGGACCTTGCCTGAATTATCCCTCAATACTGCCCTAATACTCGCCTTATCCTATTCAGGAAAAATAGCAGCATTAACATTTAGTTTTAGCCAGTCAAATTGAGGAGCTTGCCACTAATAATGCTTCATAATTTGGACCCTTGTCTTATGCCTAACTTGGCTATGACTTCTCAACATCACAAAGGCACTCTCAGCCACAGTTTTAGGACTAAGTAGCTCTTTATCATGTACATATTTGTTTCTTCTAAACCAGAAACTCCAGGCCAAGGTAAAGAAAATAACCAAGCTACCATGCATATTTCTTTTACAGATTTGCAAGGCCATCTCAATCAAAGGCACACTAGGATCAAGCTTTAACTCGAGTAAATAAGAACTCCACACACCTTGAACAACATTACAATTTACCACAGCATGAGTGATATCTTCCTTTGCTGTTAAACAAATATTGCAGGTATCATCTATCAACACATGTCTATTCATGAGATTTGCTGCAGTAGGCAAACCATCTTTGCGTGCACGCCATGCAAATTTTTTTATCTTGTTTGGCACTTTCATGTTCCACAAAAGCTTCCATCGCACTTGTTGATCCTACACATTGGATGATTCAGCACACTTATAACCAATCTAATTATAGATAAATCTGTAACAGCTTCTTATACTAAACACTCAATTTCTTTCTTGAGCCCACACCCTCCTATCCTCTACATTATTAGAACATAAAGGAATTTTAAGAACATCTGAGGCGACATTTGGATTGAAGAGAGATTTTAGCTTATGAATATCCCATACTTTTTCATTAGAAACAAATAAAGACTCAACAGAATCAGATATGTTGACATTCCCTCCCATCACTACTTCCGATAACAAGGAATTATGCCCTAGGATCCACTAGTCCTACCATATATTAACAGATCTCCCATCTCATATTCATCATCTACAGCCTGCCACTAACCATCTCCTTGCCTCCCAAATGCCTCTCTAAGTGTAGAATGGACATTTGCCCAACCCTGCTTGCATGAAACTAGTTTGAGCAAAATATTTGGCCTTTAGTAATCTATGCAGTAAAGTGTTGTCATCTTGAAATAATCTCCAACCTTGCTTTACTAATAAAGCAAGATTGAAATTTTTTAGATCTTTAAAACCTATCCCTCCATAAGTTTTCTGCTGACACAGCTTCCAACTCAACCAGTGAAGTTTTCTCAATCATTACCTCTTTCACCCCACCAAAAGCTTCACCTCATCCCCTCCAATTCAGTACACAAACTAGAAGGAAGAAGGAAACAACTCATTGTATATGTAGGGATTGATAGGGCAACTGCTTTCGAAAGAATTTCCTTCCCACCTTGTAACAACAACTTTTCTTTCCAAACTTGAAGTTTATGCCATACCCTTTGTTTTATAGATTGGAAAGCACGATTTTTAGACCTCCCAATAATAGGTGGAAGTCCCAAATATTTCTTATATTGTTGTATCTCACAATTGCTCCAAAGATTCTTGATCTCATTCTTAGTTTCCATACTCACATTACTACTAAACACAATGACAGTTTTTCCTTTATTGATTCTTTGATCCAAGACAGTTTCATATCTTGCCAACAACATTTGGATCCTCCTATTTTCCTCTACATCAGCACGACAGAAAACAACACTACCATATGCAAATAGTAGATGATTTATGTTTGGTGCCCCTCTATAACTTTTATCCCTAAAATATCTTTTCTTAGCCCAGCGGTTTTCAATAGGGAAATCAACCCTTTAGTGTAAAAGAGAAATAAGTAAGGGGATAGTGGGTCCACTTGTTTTAATCCCCTAGTTGGCAATATAGGACCCCTCGGCTCTCCATTGATCAACACAGAAAATGAAACAAACCCAATACAGCACATAATGATCAACTCAATAAACCTCTGATCAAACCCCATCACCTCCATAATAGATTTTATAAAGCCCCACTCAACGCTATTGTAAGCCTTACTCGACCAATTTTAAGGACATAAAGCCCTTTTTTCATTTCCTCTTTTGTTTGAGAAAATTAACCAACTCATATACAATCAAAACATTATTAGAAATGAGGTGCCTGGGAACAAAAGCACTTTGACTCTCACTTAAGACACTGGGTAAGACAACTTTGAGTCTATTTGAAAAGACCTTTGCAATGAGTTTATAGGCCACATTACACAAACTAATGGGTCAATAATCTTCCACTTTAGCATAGCACTACTTTTTAGGAATAAGAGTAATATGAGTATGGTTTAACATAGAAGGAAAAGAACCTGAGTTAAGGGCTTGAAGCACTACTGATGTAACAGTATGACCAACAACATGCCAATATTTTTAGAAAAATATTGGAGACATGCCATCAAGCCCCGGAGACTTTGTAGGACTCGTTTGATTCAAAGCTTCCTTCACTTCATCAGCATGAAACTCCTTCATCAGATCCAGATTCATCTTAGCAGAAATTTTACCAAACAAAGGTTCCAAGAAGTCCAAAGAATCCACTAAAGCAGTCTGATTTGAACTTGTAAAAAGGCCTTGAAAATAATCAAGTATAACCCTATATCTCTGAAACCCTTCTTGCCAATCTCCATTGTCATCTTGGATTTTTAAAATAGCATTCTTCCTTCTCCTCACCTCATCTCTTGCCAAATTCAAATCTTCCATGGAAACTAATTCTGGACCCCTCTCATGCAAACTATGCATAGCTCTCTATGCTTTGCTAAGGGAGTTTGAACATGCCCAAAACTATGCTTATTCCACATCTATAACCGAGTGCCACTATTTTTTATCAAATCCGAAACATCCCCATATTAGCCTGACCAGAACACCTTCCCCAAACACCTTTAATGATGTCCTCATAGTCTTTCTCACCCACCCACATAGCCTCAAATTTAAAAGGCTTTCTAACATGACGAGAATCAGCTACACCCTAATTTAATATGTTAAAAAGTCTAGATTCAATCTATTTTATAAGCAGATGAATTGCGGACGAATCCAAGCTAGCATGCCAACTCAAAACTGAAACGGGGCGTTTCATGGTTGGGCAGGAGAGAAAGAGTCAAATTCTTGGAATGCGGGGAGAGAAGGCCTAAAATGAAACAGTGCGTTTTATGAACAAAAATTCTCCTCCAATATTCCCCCGTCCCATTCTCCTTGAAGCTCTATCTCCTCCGGTTAGAGATAAAGCTAATCATTGTCCTTGGCTGAATGCATGTACCAATAACATCTCTCATCCATTACAGTCTCTCCTATATATAGAAACTAGGCAAAGAATTTGAAATTTTATTACAGTCTATTCTATGTACCAGATCTGGGTCACAAAGAAGGAACCTTGTATTCTTTCTTCTCCGTGAAGGATATGACGATTTCATTGGAGGTAGGCCGACCTTTGAATCAGAAAAATACTAAAATAGAGGAACAAAGAAACCACCAAATTAACAAAAAAACCACCCAAATGGAAATAGTGGATCTCGGTATTGCACATTGAAATCACCGAAGAGGGAGGATACAGGTTTCTCAGAGATGTGCTTCCTTTTTCGTATTTTTCTTCTTTCTTTTTCTTATTTTTTCAACAAGTATTAATGTGCCAAGTCAGATTTGTGCGCAAACTTACTGTACGCAGAAGAATTGAAATTAATAATATTAGTGGTTAATTTCTAGTTTCATGAGCCTATATTTATTCAGATAAATTATTATAGCGACATGCAATATGTTTCTCGACATTAACCAATCGAAAAGAATTAGAAATTACATGAGAACAGATGGCACGCACGCACGCATAGATATACGTAATAGAATGCGTGGCGGCCAAGCTGATCACAAGCTGCATGATCTTAGACTTTTGGGCATGCAATTGACAGCTTATCTTTTAAATTCAACCAAGATCATGTTGTTCATATATAGTTTTTCTTTTTAATTTTTTGGAGTGCATGCATTAATGTTCGTGCCGTACTATAAGAAGTTTGTTACATATATTGAGCCTTCGATTTACCCCATACCCTTTGTTCAACAACTTTCACTTGTACGTACATCATCTTTACAATAAATTTGTACGTTTTGAGTTGAACCGTACATTATAAATATAATAAATTCTCTCTTTTCATGTTTATAGTAATTAATACAATGAAATAGATTTAATTATTTATATTATATTAATTTTAATATGTAAATTTTGAAACTCATTTAATTTAAAATTTAAGGACATTATAATTAGAAATAAATGCTCAATGTTTTAATTTTTTTCATTTTTATATTGCACAAAAGTAATAATATTGTCGTCTATATTTGGCGCGTGGGTTATTTGCTTGTAGTCATTAAAATTTAAAACTGTTATAAATAAGTTACAAATGGCTCCATCTCCGTTGCTAATATAATTAAGGAAAATTTTGATTATAAACGATTATGCGCACTAATACAATATAATTGATCAGAATATCAGCCTTTAATAAAAATAGTGTCAATTTAAATTTTGAATATGAATGCAACAATATTAATATGCAAATTCGTTTGTACGTAACAAAACTTATTAACTCCTCTTGTTATTTTCTAATTGGCCAAAAAGAGTTTCCGTACGAGAGAAACCTGGCAATTACCAAATCATTACGGATTGTTGACCAAAAATTGTCATATCATTCATGCATAGCTTTGAATGAGTTATTGATCAAAAGTAGTGTGAAGTTAGATTTATTTCACATATCATATATGCATGAAGATTCATGCATAACTATCCCTTTTATCTTATTTTTTCTTCTATTGAATTAAATCGTATTGCCACATTACGTACGTGTTGCACCTTTAACCTGTCCAAAATCACACAAGATGATATTTAAGTGGTTCGGCAAATTGCCTACGTCCACTGGAGCCTCTTTTACTAAATTTGTACAAAGTTACAACACTCTACAAATTCTCTCTCACGTCCTCTCTTTGTCTGGTTTTCCCCCACGCAAATTTACACAAACTGAGCTCTCCTTTTATAGGAAAGGTCACCTAAACGAGTTGCTACCAATTAGCCGTAATTAATGGCTAATTTCCAGCTGCAGCAGCTTTAGTTGAAAATCAAAATAAGGTGTTGCCTAATACAACAAAGAAGGAAACGGTGCTGAAGGAGGATGGTGCTAAGCAAGTGGACTGGTTTCACACTTAGGGTGGTTTTCAAAATCAGTGCATTACAGTCTCTTAAAGATGATGAAGAGTGGGACTACATGAGGAATGTCTCATATGCAAGTATTGTTGGAAGCTTAATGTATGCCGTGGTGTGTACATAACCTGATATCTCCCAGGCCGTTAGCTTAGTTAGTCCCTATATGCATAATCTTGGAAAGGCTCATTAGCATGCGACTAAGTGGATTTTACGGTATATTTTAGGGACTGAAGATATTGGTTTGAAGTTTGAGAAGAGTAAAGATAGTCTAGTAACTGGATATGTTGACTCAGACTATGCAGGTGATCTTGACAAATGTCGATCAACAACTGGATATGTGTTCACTATGGCAGGAGGACCAATTAGTTGGCGATCAATTTTGCAATCGACAATTGCACTATCATCCACTGAGGCTAAATACATGGCTGTAACAGAAGTCATGAAAGAAGCTATTTGGTTACAGGGATTGGAAACAGATTTGGGCTTTAAGCAGCAAGAGGTTACTGTTTACTGTGACAGTCAAAGTGCAATTCATTTGGCCAAGAATCAAGTATATCACTCTCGAACAAAACACATAGATGTCCGATTTCACTTTGTACATGAAATATTAGAAGAAGAGGACATCAAACTTCATAAGATTGGCACTGAAGATAATCCAGTAGATATGTTGAAGAAAATCGTCACAGGGATCAAGTTCCAACTCTGTTTAGACTTGATCAATATTATACACTGCTGAACACCCTCGGGTGCATTGGAGCACATTCGAAGGTGCTCATGTCAAAGAATAAGGTGCATTCATTTGAAGAATGAATCAGTTTGTAAGCAGTCTGGTATGGCACACTTGGGTGGAGGGGTGATTGTTGAAAACCACCCTAAGCGTGAAACCAGTCCACTTGCTCAGCACCATCCTCCTTCAACATTGTTTCCTTGTGGAAGTGGCACAAGCTCCCAAGTCTAGTTTTGGTGAAGAGACTGCATCTCTTCATTCATCGCCTTTGTCCATTCAACTTATTCACTAGGATGTATGGCTTCTCTGTAAGTGGTTGGGATCTCACCCCCTTCAGCTGGTAATGCATATGTCACATAGTCTGCAAAACGTGTTGGTGCACGTTTCTCTCGTCTTGGTCTGTTGGTTGCTATTGATTCGGGTTGACATGGAGGTACTGTGACTGGACTATCAATCTTATCTTATCCATGCTTTCCCAAATTTTTTGAAGTAATAAACTTCACATTCTGCGAATCATCTGATGTTTCACCATCATTGATGCCTTCATTGGAATCTTTATGCTTATGTGACTTAAGTATCTCAGATTCATTGAATGTAACATCTCTACTGATGATTACCCTTTTAGACTCTATGCACCAGAGTCTATACCCTTTTACACCAGTACTGAGGCCTAAGAATTTTGCTTTCATAGCTCTAGGATCAAGCTTACTTTCTTTAGCATGATAGTAAGCAGGACATCCGAAAACGTGTAAAGAGTCATAATCAGTAGCATGTGTACCTCTCCACATTTCAGTGGGTGTCTTCCCGTCATTGGCAACTGTGGGTAGTCGGTTGATGAGGTGGCAGGCATATGTCACAGCTTCAGCCCAAAATTGTTTACTGAATCCAGCATCCAGCAACATACATCGCACTTTCTCTAGTAAAGTAAGATTCATCTATTTTGCCACACCGTTCTACTGTCGTGTACCTCGTACTGTGAAGTGTCTGACAATTCTCTCTCTCCAGCATACTTCCATGAAGGGGTCTGAAGTATACTCACCTCCATTATCATATCTGAGCTGCTTGATCTTTCTTCCGATCTGAGTCTCAATCATTTTCTTCCAATCAAGGAAGATTTTCAGCACTTCATCTTTATTTGTCGTCGTATATTCCCACACATGACGAGAATAATCATCTACAAAAGTTACAAACCAATGCTTACCTCCCAAACATGCATTTTGGGTAGGTCCCCAAACATTGGAGTGTACATAATCAAGTATCTTCTGTGTATTGTGTACAGTGGTTCCAAACTTGATCCGCCTCTGCTTCCCCAATACACAATGCTCACAGAAAGACAGTTTTCCAGTCTTGGCACATTTGAGTAAGCCTTACTTCACCAGTGTTTGCAAAACTTTTTCTCTAGTGTGTCCCATACACATATGCCAAAGACTGGTGGTGTCAGCATCAGTCTCATCTAGCTCTTCACAGCATGTGGAAGCTCTTCCATCAACAGTACTTCCTTACAAGAAGTACATGTTTCCTCGATTCAAACCCTTCATTGCCACCTGAACTCTCATTAGTACTTTGAGAGTTTCGTCTTCAATGGTGATTCTGAATCCCTTTGAATCCATATATCCCAGTGAGATGAGATATTTCCGCAAGTCTGAAACGTACCGAACTTCTGTCAGAGTCTTGACACTGCCATCGTGCAGCTTTAACCGAATGCTGCCTATTCCCTGAGTCTTACAGGCACTGTCATTGCCCATAAATACTATTCCACCATCAATTTTTGTGAAGTTAGTAAACCAGTCCCGATTAGGATACATGTGATAGGTACATCCAAAATCCATAATCCATTCATTGGAATGACAAATGGGTGATGAACTTGTCAAGGCAAAATCTGACTCATCATCTCTATCCACGACATTAGCTGTGGTGGATTGATTATGTTGTTGTCCCTTCAGCTTGGGACAATCCTTCCTCCAGTGTCCTTTGTTGCGACAAAAGGAACACTCGTATCTGGCGAGTTTTATGCTGACTGATGAACCACGTGATGTGGCCCGGGTTTTCGAATGAAAACCTTTCTTCCTTCCAGGATACCTTGACTGTGGTCTCCCTCTTACTGTTAGTGCTTCACTTGATGTATCTTGCTGTACCTGCTTATGTTTTCTGTGGTACTCATTGCTAATTAAAGAACTAGATACATCGTCAAAACTGATCTTTTCCTTCCCATACAATAGAGTAATAATTAAATGCTCAAATGTATCAGACAAGGAATTTAACAACAGTAAAGCCTTATCTTCATCTTGGATTTCAACATCCAAGTTTAATAAATCAGCAAGGATTTGGTTCTAACTATTCAGATATTCAGACATAGAAATACCTTCATGAAATTGGAATCTGAAGAGCTTTTTCTTCAAGTGCAGACGGCTCTCAATGTTCTTCTTCATGAACTTATCCTCCAATTTCTGTCAAAGTTCCCTAGCATTTGTCTCTCTCATAACAAAATACTTATGTTCTTTGGTAAGACATAACCGGATTGTACTACAAGCTTGGGTATTAAGCTTCCTCCAATCCTTTTCAATCATATCATCTGGTCTCTCTTCCAACGCAATATCCAACTCTTGTTAGATCAAAACGTCCATAACCTCATACTATCACATGCCGAAATTGCTAGTTTCATCGAACTTCTCAACTTCAAACTTGGAATTTGACACTATAGACCGACGTCCAGAGCTACTGGCATTTTCAGAGCTCCTATCTATTCCAGAATGTTCCATTTGAATTTAGAAAAATTTAGATTAACAATTTCAAAATTCTAACCATACGGATGAGTCCGCAATGATCCAAATAGTTGGAAAGCACTATTTAATTGTTGAAATCGGACTCCAAATGGCTTAGATCAAGCCCAAAATGGATCTGAAAACAAACGGTCCTGATCGTCTGGCGTGAGAGATGCAGCAGTGCGAGTGGAGGGCGCATGGGAGCATGAAGGACACGCGTAGAGGCCTTCTAGGGCACGGGGGGCGCGTGAGGCGCGTGACTTACACGTGCTGAGTGCCTCTAGGGCGCATGGTGGTGCGTGGCTGCGCGTGGGGGAGCGTGGCACGTGAGGTTCAGTCGTCTTCAACCTCCAGATGCGCGTGAGGGGCATGGATTCATGCTCCGATCTTCTACCGGCGCGTGCGGGGCTCCTCTGACCTCCGTTTTCAATTTCGTTTGCGGCAACAGATTCGTCTTGACCCGAGGAACAACCTAGAGTTGTCAAAAGTTGATTTCGATCAACCTGATTTCTGGACAGCACAAACCAAAGCTCTGATACCAATTGTTGCGCCTTTAACTTGTCCAAAATCACACAAGACGATTTTTAAGTGGTTCAGCAAATTGCATACGTCCACTGGAGCCTCTTTTACTGAATTTGTATAAAGTTACAACACTCTACAAATTCTCTCTCACGTCCTCTCTTTCTCTAGTTTTCCCCCACACAAATTTACACAAACTGAGCTCTCCTTTTATAGGAGAGGTCACCTAAACGAGTTGCTACCAATTAGCCGTAATTGATGGCTAATTTCCAGCTGCAGCAGCTTTAGTTGAAAATCAAAATAAGGTGCTACCTAATACAACAAAGAAGGAAATGGTGCTAAAGGAGGATGGTGCTGAGCAAGTGGACTAGTTTCACACTTAGGGTGGTTTTCAATAGTACGTACCCACATGCAATGAAGTGTAGAACCACAACGATCCATCCCATCCCCTGACGCAGCTTATAATTACTACTTACGTACCATGCATGGAAAATGCTTTGGCCACCGCTGGCCCCCTTTTTTTTTTCTTTTTCTTAATAATTAAGAAAAAAAAGTTTAATATTATTATTAATTTTTTATATTTTTTTAAATATTTAAAAGTATTAAATAAATATTTTAAAAAAATAAAAGAAAAAAAAGTTTTTTTAAACCTAGCGGTGGCCCCAGCGTGAGCCACCAGCAATGGCTCTAGCATCGTCCACCATGCATATATATAACTGGCTGTTGCTGGCCTTTTGGTAAAGCAGGTAGCTCTTGGAAATGCTCATGCAACCAATATTATTTCATGCATGGCGTTTCCTCTCTTGGCCAGGCACTTTGGCCTGAAAGATCAATGAACCACCTGAACGAGCTAGGTCTACACAGTTTTTTTTTTTTTTTTTTCCTTCCCCTTTCATGTGTATAATAATATAAGTAATTGCCATTAAACAAATATGAGTCCATGCGGTTAGTACTGCACGCATGCGCAAGACAACGACAAAATGCACGAAATCAAACAAGTACATACGCCGTGATCGATCATTTTCACGAGGATGATTTAAACTGTTGCAGCAGTTCTATACTGACCTGGTCAAATTTAACAGATATTTTTGTCAAGCAATATCTTTTCCCTCTTTTGTAGGCAATCTCAGGCTTAAAAGAAAGAATCCGATCGATTTTTATTCAAGGAAAAAATGCGTACGCTTATTCTGGCATGCGTATGACTACTTGATGAAGAGCGCTTTCTGGTAGTACTAATTAAAACAGATTGAAGCATACACGACTCTTGTGCTCGATCGGTCAACTTAATTATAATTATTGTGTCTGAATAGTCCAAGTTTTGTCCATATCTGATTTTGATTCCCAATATCAGATATCGATCCCAGAGAAACTCTCAACAATTAAACAAACTCATAATCGAGTGTTCAAATTGGGGTCCAAGAAAAAGATCAATCTCACGTGATGATCATGAGTTTTGAAGGAGGACTAGTAGTACTACTATACATACATGCGTGGAAGTTTCTGCCCAGGTATGCACTTTAATATTAGTTTCAAATTAAGGCTTATTTTGTTTACCTAAATTTAAATTATCTTATCTCATCATTATAATTTTTTTAAATTTTAAAATAAAATTAATATTAAAAAATTATATTATATCAATATTTTATTCAACTTTCAACAAAACGTCTCATCTCATCTTATCTAAATTGTTTAATCAAACGAGGTCTAAAGCACGCATGCACATGCATAATCTAATATATATATATATATATATATATATGATGAAGGTCGAGGAGGTGCTTAGTTGTATAATTATATGCTTCATTTATTGCATATGCGCTTACACAATTGAAATCACGGGTATAACGATATAAACAATAATGCATGCATTGCCGCACGTGTGTTTTCCTCTTTAATTTACCCCATCTATGCTGCGAATAGGAGGTCAATATTCCATCATATATACATATATATATATATATATATACTAGGTGGGAGCAACGTGTAAAGTACATTTGTCTAATTTTATAAAATAGTTATTTGTAAAAAATAATATATATTTTATAAAAATTATTGATATCACTTAATAATTTAAGGCATATTGGAGAAGATAAAAAAATTAGTTAAAAATATCATATAATCTAATACATGTTTATAACATCCATAATTTTAGTAAAGATGCATACGAAAAATTTAATAAAAGTCCAACACAAATGGTAGTTCAAAATATGTGTCGTTTGATGTTTGTATTATAATTCATCAATTTATGTCATCCTGTAGACGATCAATAGAGACAACATTGAAATTCTTATTTTGCTGTTGGTTGAGTCGATCAGGGTCAACATAAAGTTAAAACATAATCTTTTTAAAAATTTGGTGGTATAATATTTTCTATATATAGCATATATATAAATCCTAAATTAATATATTTTAAAATTGTTGACCGAATTTACTCTATCTTGATTAGCTCAAGGATCACGGCCTTTGTCACGTACCTATCATAGCAAGCTCACGTGTGGAATATGACTTAGCAGAAGCTACGTCCCACTACCATGGGGGGAACACTTTGATTAAACACACTTGTATTATATATTATATGAGATTTTTAAATTTGGAATACTCAATAATCTGAGTTAATGAAACGTATAATACATGTGTATTATACTTAGGGATTCACGTTTTATGCACCTAATACACGTATATATGTTAAGGAGAAAGAGAAAAATATAATAACTAATCTTTAATTACTTATTATTATATAAACTATTCAGTATGGTAATTATTGTGATTAATAAATTATATTATAAAATAAATTCAGTATATATATTTGTATTGTTATTATTCTGGGCTTTAAACTAAAATTAAATAAATAAAAATCATGTAACTTTTTAATATAAAAATTATTATCTATATAAAATTTGTGTATGTCTTTTATTAAAAATTTGTGTATGTCCATTAATCACTCATGACTCCCCAGACCACGTGGTTCACCCAGCCAGCCATATATTTAGATATCCTATCTTTGCTAGCCCTTTGATTCTCCATTGCACGGCCCTCAAAGCTCTTCGTTCCAACCGAGTAATATCTTTATCTGCTCTCTATGTAACATTTCGTCTTATATCATTGAATGCTATCTCTCTCAACATTTATGTCTTCATTCTATATGCCGGTTATATTCACACGTATTTAAATAAACGGTGTTAACTTTAACGGAAAAATAAGAAAAATCGTTAAAATAAGATTTTCCGTTTCATACACACTTTTTATATATAGAAGATATATATATATATATCTGTGTGTGTGTATGTTTATGTATATGTAATTGTGGCCTATCTTTCTGAGGGGATCGGCGATGAGTTCTTCCTTACAAACAAATTAACTGAAGTGAATATTTCTTAGAGATCAAGCAATCATGTCAACAGAAGCTCTGGCAATGGCAGGCATCGATTACAGAGAGTGCAGCATCAAGATTGATCAAGACTGGGATGAGAAGGGTGGCTTGGAAAAACCGCCACCACATCTGCTGGATGAACAAAAAAATGATCATGATCATGTATTTGTGGCTTACCGAGATTATTGCATGAAAGCCAGGATGCGGGAATGGACCAAACTTGTTGCTGCAATGAATCGAACTCCACTACAGTACTTGAAATGAGATCAGTTGTATATTAGCCAATTATTTTGTATAGCTGATTATTTGATAAATGATAGTGTATTTATTTATTCATTTAGGAAGTTTTAGAGCGATCGACCTGATTCTTTTAACGTCTACGCATGAGAGTTGTATTGATTACTTTAGTGATATATATATATGTCATTAATTACATGATGTTTGTAAAGTTCTTCTTGTGAAATTTCTAAGATTTCAAATTTGTAGCAGCCTGCACATGGCTCTCTTGAGACTCATCTATTTGTATTTCATGCGACATGTGCACAAAATAAAATGGAGATAATATAAGATGACTCAATGGAGATGCTTTCAGGTTTTTATTCATTTATGATCCCTTCATCTATGGCTATGGGCGAGCTTTGATTTTGTCAAAATCTAAAGGCATGTTTGGACATGACAAGATATGAAACAAAAAGTTTTCAGATGGTTTAATATATACGGCTAAGAATAACTTGTATCCAAACGTGTTGGAAGACACTTCAAATGGGTAATCCCATTAGGGTAATGATACAGGTACTACCCGTTACCCACACGTGAGTACTTTAATTTCTTTTTTTTTTTCTTAACCTTCATCAAGTTGCTTGTGATCTGCATACTTTGCTGTTGAAATTCAAAAACCAAATTTTGCCTCACGCTCAGCCAACCAAAACTCATATAATTCCGGCCAACCTCCACCGAGTTGAGGTGATGGATAGGGGGTGGCCTTACCGTGCGGAGTACTCGATGAGATGGGCATGTGAGAGATGGAGGACCACAGAGTATTTTGTGAAGGTTTGGAAACCACCACCTTTTCAGTAGTGAGTCACTGTATATATATAAGTAATTACATAGTCGTAGATGGTAATTACATGTATGGAAAGATTACAAATAAATGGAAAGAATATTGAGCTACTACAATTACAGGTCAAAGAGAACACAAATGGAAAGCCTTAGATTAAGGCAGAGGATCCTCAACATGATTCTCAACACCCCCCCGCAAGCTGAGCATTGGATTTGAGTGGACGTGAAGCTTGGATCGGAAGAATTCAAAGAGAGGGTGAGACACACTTTTCGTAAAAATGTCAACAACTTGCAAATGCGAAGGCACATACTGGGTGGGAAGTTTGCCAGCGAGAACAAGTTCACGAAGAAAATGGTAGTCAAGCTCAACATGCTCGGCCCGTTTGTGAGAGACGGGGTTGGAACTTAAGAAGATTGCACTCTTGTTGTCACATAAAAGTAGAGGCTGTTGGGAATGAGGAACGTTGAGGTCACGGAGAAGATGCATGAGCCAAAGTAGTTCGGCAGCAGTGAGAGCCATAGCACGATACTCAGATTCACAACTGGAGCGAGAAATAGTAGGTTGTTTCTTGGCACTCCAAGAAACCAAATTATCACCAAGATAAATAGAATAACTAGAGGTAGAACGGCGAGTATCGGGGCATCCAGCCCAATCAGCATCTGAGTAAGCAACTAAAACATCGGGAGCAGCAGAGGGACGAAAAGTAAGACCAAAATGCAGTGTGCCCTTAACATAGCGAAGAATACGTTTGACAGCAAGAAAATGGTCGTTAGTCAAGGAATGGAGAAATTGACTGATAGAGTTAACAGCATGAGCAATATCAGGTCGTGAAATAGTCAAATATTGGAGAGCACCAACGAGAGACCTGTAAAGCGTGGGATCTGAAAACAGAGATCCATCAGAAGATAGGTGTTGGGAAACAACCATGGGAGTGTGGACTGGTTTGCTGTCAAGTAACTGAGCTCGTGTGAGAATGTCCTGGGCATATTTCAGCTGACTGATAAACAGGCCATCAGTAGTAGATGTAGCTTCAAGACCAAGAAAGTAACTGAGTGAACCCACATCCTTGGTGGCGAACTTAGAATTGAGCTTGCAAGTGAAACTATCAAGTAGAGAGGAGTTGTTGTCTGTAATAATGATGTCATCAAGATAGAGAAGCAAATAGATCATGTCAGACTTCTTATGAAAAACAAAAAGAGATGTGTCGGCACGACTGCAAGAAAAACCAAGCTGAAGGAGAAATGAATTGAAACGCTGAAACCAGGCACGAGGAGCTTGCTTGAGACCGTAGAGAGCTTTCTTCAACTAACAGACATGGTTGGGAAAGCGAGGGTCAATATATCCTGGTGGTTGTTCCATATAGACATGTTCAGTGAGATGCCCATTGAGGAACGCATTTTTTACATCAAGTTGGCGAAAAGGCCATTTGTTGGTCACAGCAAGGGAGAGAACAACACAAACTGTAGTTGCCTTGATGACAGGACTAAAAGTATCAGTGTAGTCAAGACCAGGGACCTGGCTGTAGCCCTTAGCAACAAGACTGGCTTTGAGACACTCAATAGAACCATCAGGCAAGTATTTGGTCCGAAACACCCATTTGAAACCCACAATATTGGTGTTGGCAGGTCGGGGAACCAAAGTCTAGGTACAATTACGTTGCAGGGCTTGAACTTCTTCATCCATGGTAGCAAGCCAGGCAAGATTCTTAGCAGCGGTTTTGAATCCTTTGGGCTCAGTGGATGCAAGAATAGCAGAGAGAAGACCAGAGGTGCCCACAAGACCGAGATGTGCTGGGTGGCGAGTTTTGAAGATACCGGCCTTAGCGCGTGTGACCATAGGATGGGAGCCTAACGGAGTAGCTGGAACAGGAGTGCGAGCAATGAGAGGTAACTCAGTGATAGGCTCAGGAGAAGCCAGGCTGGAGTCCAAGTGTGGCAGAGAAGAATCTGCATGAGAAGTAGATGCCTGCACAGACTCATCCACAGGATCAGTACAAATAATACACGGGGTGAATCCAGATTGAGAAATGTGTCGGGAAGATGGTGCAGGAAAGGGTAGGGATATGCCTGTATGGATAAGACTCGGTTCCAGAAAATTTGAGATTTGAAGGGAGGAAATGGATTGAGCCTGGGAAGTATAGTGGAAAGGAAAATGGTGCTCATCAAATTGGGCATGTCGGGTGATATAAATGCGAGAGGTGGCGGGGTCAAGACAACGAAACCCTTTATAAGAGGAACTGTAACCCATAAAAATGCAAGGAATACTACGAGGGGAAAATTTGTTAGTCATGTAATCACGTAAACAAGGATAAACACGACAACCAAATGGGTGAAAGTTCTCATAATTTGGAGAGGAGCCATATAGAAGCTCAAAAGGAGACTTACCTCGGAGAAGTGGCATGGGCAATCGATTGATAATGTAAGCCGCAGTGCTGAAAGCATCAACCCAAAAACAAGTGGGAATGTGAGAATGAAAAAGGAGGGCAAGACCTGTTTCAGTAACATGACGATGTTTCCTTTCAGCACGACCGTTTTGAGCGGGTGTATAGGGACAAGAGAGTTGATGATGAATGCCAGAGGTACAGAGATGGGCTTGAAAGCGGTTGCTAGTAAATTCTGCACCACCGTCACTTTGAAAAATTTTTATACGAGCAGAATGTTGATTTTCCACAAATTTTTGAAATTGAAGAAAAATATGAAAGAATTCATATTTCAATTTCAATGGGTAAAGCCAAGTGAAGCGGGAATAATCATCAATAAAAAAAAACATAGTATGCAAAATTCAAATTTGACTTGACGGGGGAAGGGCCCCATATATCGCAATGAATAAGATCTAATACATGTGATGAGCGATGTTCAGTACGAGTATAAGGCAAACGGTGATTTTTTGCAATTTGACATGTACTACACAACACAGGAGATGGCAATAAAGAAGTAAGATGAAGCTATCCTTGTTTATTCAAAAGAGAAATAATAGAATGATTCACATGTCCAAGGCGAGTATGCCATAAACCATATGAAGCATGAAGAGATTTATTTTTTAGGACAGAGAAAAAAGCAGAGTTTCCGCATTCAAGCACATATAAGCCACCATCTTGTTTACCGGTTGCCACCACCCTTCCTGTTTGGCGATTCTGAACAGTGAAAAAATTATTAGTAAATGTAACGGAGAATGGAAAATCATTCGTTAATTTACTAATGGACAAAAGATTTTTAGTGATATGAGGGACAACTAAAACATCTAATAATTTAAGATCAGGAGAATGTGAAATGGTACCAGTGTGAGTAATGGGTAGAGATGCACAGTTCCCAACAATAACACAATCCTTACCCGTATAGGAAGTGGACTGATCCAAAGTGGATTGGGCCGAAGTCATGTGGGCCGAAGCCCCTGTGTCCAAATACCAATCGAAGGCCTCACTTCCACAGAGAGAGCATGATGAATTGAAAGCTTCAGCAAGCTGTGCTTCAGGGGCAGGACCATGACGATCGTACCGTTGCCTACACCGATCCACATAGTGGCCTTCCACACAGCATATTTGGCAACGGGGAGGGCGTCGACCAGAGGAGCGTCCCTATCCTCGTCCGTGACCACCGGTGCGACTGTGAGAGTGGCGAGAGGAAGAGTTCCTCTGATTCGGTTTCTGGAAGTTGCGATTGGAAGCAACGAACACTGCAGCGGACGGAACAGCGGGCTCCAAGGATTTTTGGAAGAGCTTAAAGCTCTCTGCTTTGAGCACCAAATCTGCAAAACAGGGCAAAAGGGTGAGGGCCATTTGAGCCGTGGAGAAGGTGGAGAAGTCTGGGCTGAGTCCTCGGAGGAACCAATGCACCTTGTCAGTGCCATCAACAGCTCGGCCAATTGCATGAAGTTGATCGCATATGGCCTTGAAAGCACGGGAGTACTCAGAAACCGTCTTGGTGCCACTTTTCATTAGTTACAAGTCATCTTGGAGATGAATTTCTCGGGCTTTGGAGCAGTGACTGAAGACGTTTTCGAGGGCAACCCAAACCTCACGTGCGGTGGAGAGTCCCACCACTTCAGCCATGGCCTCCTCGGTGAAGGAGGACAACAAAAGACTAAGCAGTCTTTGATCGGTATGTTTCCATTCTAGGTGCTTGATGTTAGGTGTCTGAGAATCGGCAGAGGCAAAACGGGGTGGGGGCTGGATCATTCCATCCACATGACCAATTAATTCTTGACTTTCTAAGAGGGGAAGCAATTGGCTCTTCCATAGGAGGTAGTTGGAGGAGGAAAGTTTGATGGTAACCATGTGGATGAGAGTGGTGAAGGGGAGAAGAGTAAAGGAAAATTAGGCAGCCATGGGAAGGGAGGGTAATCGTGGGAGGTTAATCCACAAGGGCTCTTGATACCATGTGAAGGTTTGGAAACCACCACCTTTTCAGTAGTGAGTCATTGTATATATATAAGTAATTACATAGCCGTAGATGGTAATTACATGTATGGAAAGATTACAAATAAATGGAAAGAATATTGAGCTACTACAATTACGGGTCAAAGAGAACACAAATGGAAAGCCTTAGATTAAGGCAAAGGATCCTCAACATGATTCTCAACATATTTTACCTCGAATTTAGCCACTACTTGGTTTTGTTTATTTTCATCCTCCTTGCAGGGGAAATCACTCTTCATGCCTCTCCGAGTGTTGGTAACAAGTAAACTCCACAGCCCAGATATGGGTGCCAGTGTGTTTTTACTCCATAGAGCTGAAACCTCTGGTGTTGTTGCTCCTGAAGCTGGGTTTGTGACATTGAAGGTGAGGTTCAAAATGGTGAGGAAACTGGATTGGGAGGCATTAACTGCGGATCAGCCTCTTTTGGAGCAAGTTAGCTACTACTATATCGAATTGAGAACTCACAATTTTGACATGCTATTTATAAATTAAAGTCAGTTGTTTTATATATGGATGTTTAAAAACTTGGGTACATTTGTCAATAATAGTTGATAAGATAATGAAGCTTCCATTCTTGTTGTTTACCATTTTCACAATGTTGCACCCCATTGGGATGAATGTGAAATTAATTTTCTTCCTCTAAGTAGATTTTGAAGGTTCCATTTCTATCATTTACCATTCTGCGAGTGTTATACACATATGTATGGATGTGAGAAACCCCCTAAAGAGTGGATAATTTGCCAGGGTTAACAGTTTTGAGTTACTTAAACGCATGGATTAGCTTATGAATTGAAGTTAAAAGAAGTTTTGCTGTTCAGTTTGGTACAAGGGAATATATGTTGAGAAATATGCTAAAAAGAAAAATATAGTTAATTACAAGGGAATGAACAAGGCTATAGCCTATAGTTACTCTTTTTCCAGCTGGTTTCTGATCTGCGCTAGGGGAAAGTTCAGTTTTTTATGATTTATAGACATTTACGGGACTGCTTTTCATCATTGTTACGCCATTTTCATACCCGATGGTTAACAGTTGGGCGTGTGCGACTAGAACCGAAGTTGGAGGAGGGGAGAGGTGCGTCGAGCCCTGGCCGAAATCTGAGGGTTGAGGAGGGAGGAGGGGGCGAGGTGTGGCAAAATTTGGTTTTTGAATTGAGCACAAGACAGGTCCCGATAAGAGCAAACTTTTTCTTTTAATTTTTTTTCATTATTTTTTTTATTCACTTAAACCTTTTAAAAAGATTTCATAACACAATTAAAAAAACACTTCCTTAATTTAAACAGTGAAAAATTTATCGGAATCAACTGTGGGTGAGAGTAGCATTTTTCTTTTGAATTTTAGTATACAAATAGCTAGGCAACTCGGTGAAGGTTAAAAGCCAGAGGAAAAAAAAATATGTTAAACCTAAGGTTTCAAGTTTTGTGTAATTATATATTTACACATGGATTTTGATGATAACAAATGAATTCATAGAATAAAGGAGTCTCAAGCTCAAGTTATCTACACAATGGAGTCAAGCACATCAAGAAACCAAGCATGAGCAAGAAGGGAGCAAGTTCACATTAAAGTCATAGAATAATGTTGTAAATCTCTTTAAAATTCGAAATTAGGATTAAGGCTCAAAAATTAATATTTTATCATAAAGCATTAAAATACATTTTCCACATGTGCATGAATATTTTGAAAATTAAATTTGAAAATTTTGAAAGATAATTGATTGTCATCTTTCACATGTGCATGCCATGATTAAAGGTGTTGAACTTTGAAAATATTAAAGATGATTGATTGTCATCTTTCACATGTGCATGTTTTATTTGAATATTTTCAAAAGTGATTGATGCTTTTCTTGACTTATGCAAAAGGAAGATGCCTTTGTTTGAAAATTTTGAAAAGTAAAGTGTGCTCCTTTTGTCATATGCAAAAAGTAAAAGATTAGGTTTGAATTTTTGAAAAGTAAAGTGTGCTCTTTTGTCAATGCAAAAAGTAAAAAGATTAGGTTTGAATTTTTGAAAAGATGAATGATGATGTCTTTGACATGTGAATCTTTTTAAATTTGAATATGAAGTCTCATATGCCTATAAATAGATCATTTGAGAGCTTCACATTTACAACACCAAGAGCATACAACTCTCATTCAAAGCTTTCATTCTCTCTTCTCTAAGCATTGAGCCTTAATCCTTTTTCATTTTGAGAGATATAGGTTGTGCTGTATTGTTCTTATTTCACTCATTGAGGAGTGTTTTCTGATATTCTACCCACTATCAATTCTTGTATCAGTAAAAGGGTGTGTACAACCCTTGTGCGTGTAGAAAGTGTTCTACACAGGGAATCGTTGAATCACCACGTGTAAGGTGATTGCAAGTGTAGAGGGTGTTCTACACGGATCCTTTGTAGCGGTGTTGTTCAAAGGTGTAATAGGTTTTTACCTCCACCTGAAGGAGGTTGAATAGTGAATTCGGGGATCCTCAAGGGGTAGCTTGAGGCGAGGACGTAGGCAGTGGGGCCGAACCTCGTTAACATACTGAGTTTGATTCTCTCTTACCCTTACTCTTTATATTTATTGCTATTTCGTATTTTGTTTATATTTGATATTGTATATTTGATTTATAATTGTTATTTTTTTTAAATACAACTCAATTCACCCCCCCTCTTGTGTTAGTCATCTGGGCAACAATTGGTATCAGAGCTAAAGCTCTGTTATAAGATTAACTATCTTTTGAGTTAAGATCTTATGGCTAACATTGCAGCTTCATTTGGTGAAGGTCAATCTAGCAGTCGGCCTCCACTCTTTTGTGGAGACAATTATTCATTCTGGAAAGTTAGAATGAGAATATTCCTTCAGGCTCAAGGTCGAGAGATCTGGAAATGCATTGTAAATGGACCTTATATTCCAACAAAAGTGGTTGGTGGAGTAAAGGTCAAAAAGGAAGAAGAAGAGTTTGATCGTGAAGACGATAGACTTTATACTTTGAATTTAACTGCTATGAATTTATTATATAATGCTCTCAATGGTAATGAGTTTAATAGAGTAATGACTTGTGCTACGGCAAAAGAAATTTGGGATAACTTGGAAGTTACTTATGAAGGAACTTCTCAAGTTAAGGAATCAAAAATTTATATTCTTACTCATGAATATGAAATGTTTAAGATGAATGATGATGAATCTATTTCTAGTATGCACACTCGTTTTACTAACATCATAAACAGCTTGACAGCTCTTGGCAAAGTTTATTCCAAAGTGAAATGGTAAGAAAAATTCTCAACTCTCTACCAAAACGTTGGGAATCAAAAGTGACAGCGATTCTTGAAGCTAGAGACCTCAAGAAGCTCGAAGTGAATGAACTCATCGGGTCACTTATCACCCATGAGTACACATTGAAAAGAGGAGAAGAAGAAGGAAAGCCAAAGAAGAGCTTGGCACTTAAAGCTGTTCCTCATGAAAGTGAAAGTGATGAAGATGAGGAAAATGACGATAAAGATGAAGAAGTTGCGATGATAACAAGAAGAATTCAGAGATTCTTAAAGAAAAATAAAACTCCTCCGAGGAAATCATTCAAAAAGTTTTCCAAGAAAGATTCAGGTAAAAATGATACTTTAATTTGTTATAAATGCAATAAGCCTGGTCATATCAAGCCAGATTGTCCCCTGCTAAAGAAAGATCGAAACAAAGGCAAGAAAGCAATGAAAGCTACATGGGATGATGATTCAAGTAGCTCAGATAGTGAAGCAAGCAATGAAGAATCAGCAAATCTCTGTCTTATGGCTAAAGATGATATTGAGGTAACAAATTTTGATAATATTGAAAATCCTTCATATGAAGAATTGCAAAATGTTTTAGAAGAGGTATATGAAGAATTTGAAAAATTGGGTATCAAATATACTGCTTTGAAAAAGAAAAATTCTTCTTTAACAAACGAAATTGATATTTTAAGAAAAGAAAATATTGTTTTGAAAGACGAAAATCTTGAGTTGAAGAAAAAGAAAACTGATTTAGAAAATATTGTTGAAAACTTTACGAATGGAAAAAGAAATTTTGAAAAACTTCTTGGTAGTCAAAGATGTGTTTTTGACAAGGCAGGCTTGGGATATATGCCAAAACAAAAGTTCAAACCTTATAAAAACTTCTTTGATAATCCTTCTACATCAAAGTCTAATATTCAAAATTCTTTTCATAATAAGTTTGTCAAAAAAGGATACTATTATAATCATTCAAGATTTTCATATATGTCACATGCTATTTGTAATTTTTGTAATAGAAATGGTCATAATTATCATACTTGTCCTATTAGAAGAAAACATACAATGACTATTAGGGCCATATGGGTACCTAAAAATCTTGTTTCTTCTAATACTAATAAATAAAGGACCCAAAGAACTTGGGTACCAAGAAAAATCATTTTAATTGTTTTTATAGGTATGCATGAAGTCCTCTACAAGCAAAAACAAATGGTTTTTAGATAGTGGATGTTCAAGACACATGACGGGAGACAAGACTAAGTTCTTTGATCTTAGATCTAAAGAAGAAGGACACGTGACATTTGGAGACAACTCGAAAGGGAAGATCGTGGGAATAGGTAAAATTGGTAATAAATCTTCTCTCATAATTGAAGATGTTCTACTTGTTGAAGGTCTAAAACATAATCTTTTGAGTATAAGTCAATTATGTGATAAAGGATTTACAGTTACTTTCAAAATGGATAAGTGCATTATTTTGAATGATCATGATTATAACATTTGTTTTACTGCCTTTAGAAGTAATAATGTTTATACAATCGATTTTGAAGAAATTACCTCACAAGATGCTATTTGTTTTTCAGTATCAAAATGAAACTAATTGGTTATGGCATAGAAGACTAGGTCATGCCAACATGGAACTTATTTCCAAACTTTCAAAAAATGATCTTGTGAGAGGTTTACCAAAGGCAAATTTTCTTAAAGACAAAATTTGTGATGCATGCCAATTTGGTAAACAAACAAAAACTTCTTTTAAAACCAAGAAATATATTTCCACTACTAGACCACTGCAACTGATACACATGGATCTTTTTGGACCAAATAGAGTTGCAAGTCTAGGAGGAAAATATTATGCTTTTGTTATTGTTGATGATTTCTCTAGATATACTTGGGTCATCTTTCTTGCTCATAAAGATGAGGCACATAATGCCTTTTACCAAGTTATGCAAGAGAATTCAAAATGAAAAGGGCTATACTATTTCAAGTATCCGAAGTGATAGGGGAAAAGAGTTTGTTAATAAAAATATTGAAACTATTTTGTAATGAAAATGGTTTTGTGCATAATTTTTCTGCTCCTCGAACTCCTCAACAAAATGGGGTAGTAGAGAGGAAAAATAGATCTCTTCAAGAGATGGTAAGAACAATGCTTAATGAGAACAACTTGCCTAGTTATTTTTGGGCCGAAGCGGTAAGTACTGCATGTTATGTTATAAATAGAGTTATGTTAAGGTCTAAATTAGATAAAACCCCCTATGAGCTTTGGAATGAGAAAAAGCCCAACATTGGTTACTTTCATGTATTTGGATGCAAATGTTTTATTTTGAATGACAGGGATAATTTAGGCAAATTTGATGCAAAATCTGGATGAAGGTATTTTTCTCGGGTATTCTACAAATAGTAAAGCTTATAGAGTATTCAATAAAAAGACTTTACTGTACAAGAATCTATGCATGTAGTATTTGATGAATCTAATTCTCTACTCTCCAAGAAATCCATTGATGAAGAAACAGGAGGTATAAATAATACAGAAAGTCTCAATCTCAACAAAGAGAACACAATAGAGGAAGTCCAACATGGAGACATCAGGAAAGATCATCAAAATTTAATACGAGATGCAACCAAACAGTGGAAATTTGTGAAAGATCATCCAGTGGAACAAATTCTGGGAGAACCTTCACAAGGTGTAAGCACTCGATCATCTCTTAGAAATATTTGCAATCATACTGCTTTTTTATCTCAGATTGAACCTAAAAATATTGATGAAGCACTTCTTGATGAATCTTGGATTCTAGCTATGCAAGAAGAGCTTAATCAATTTGAAAGAAATGATGTTTGGACACTTGTTCCTAAACCCAAAAATCATACTATTATTGGAACAAAATGGGTTTTTAGAAACAAGAAAGATGAGTCCGGAGTCATTACTAGAAATAAGGCTCGACTTGTAGCCCAAGGTTACAATCAAGAAGAAGGAATTGATTATGATGAGACATATGCACCAGTCGCAAGATTAGAAGCTATTCGAATGCTACTTGCATATGCTTGTTATAAAGATTTCAAACTTTTTCAAATGGATGTTAAAAGTGCTTTCTTAAATGGTTTTATAAATGAAGAGGTATATGTTGAGCAACCTCCAGGTTTTGAAAATCATATTTCTCCAAATCATGTTTTCAAACTCACAAAAGCACTATATGGACTCAAACAAGCTCCTAGAGCGTGGTACGAGAGACTCAGTGGTTTCTTGATTAAAAAAGGTTTCTCAAGAGGAAAAATCGACACAACTCTTTTCATTAAATACGAAAATGATGATATTCTTTTGGTTCAGATTTATGTTGATGATATAATATTCGGTGCTACTAATGAAAATATGTGTCAAGTTTTTGCTAAGACTATGCAGGATGAATTTGAAATGAGCATGATGGGAGAACTTACATTCTTTCTCGGATTGCAAATTAAGCAAGTAAAAAGTGGGACATTCATCAATCAATCAAAATATATTAAGGAATTGCTGAAGAAGTTTGGGATGGAAGGTGCTAAGGAAACTGGAACACCAATGAGCCCATCTACTAAACTTGATAAAGATGAATCCGGTAAGACAGTTGACTCGAAAGTATATCGAGGTATGATTGGTAGCTTATTATATTTGACAGCCAGTAGACCAGATATTATGTTCAGTGTGTGTTTATGTGCACGTTTTCAATCATCTCCAAAAGAATCTCATTTAATTGCAGTTAAGCGCATTCTTAGATATCTTAGTGGTACAATTAACCTAGGGTTATGGTACCCTAAACACACATCTTTCGATCTAATCAGCTACACAGATGCAGATTATGCTGGTTGTAAAATAGATCGAAAAAGCACTAGTGGAGCATGTCACTTCTTAGGTCATGCACTTAGTTTCCTGGTTTAGTAAAAAATCAAAATTCTGTTGCACTATCTACTGCTGAGGCAGAATATGTTGCTGCGGGTAGTTGTTGTGCTCAAGTTCTTTACATGAAGCAACAACTTGAAGATTTTAAACTCATGTATAATCACATTCCAATCAAATGTGATAATACAAGTGCTATAAATCTTTCAAAAAACCCAATACAACATTCTAGAACTAAGCATATTGAAATAAGATATCATTTTCTTCGAGATCATGTGCAGAAAGGCGATATAGTACTAGAGTTCACAAACACACACGATCAGTTAGCAGATATATTCACAAAACCTTTACCAGAAGATAGATTATCTATGATTAGAAGAGAAATAGGTATGATGCATATTATGAATATCTCTTAAAAGACAGATCAAAGTTCATAAAAATAGATAGATTTTTCTTAAATACTTTTACATAAACTTGAGGTTCTTAGCCTCATGTTTGAGACGCTCATTCTCTTCATACAATATCATGTCATCCCTATTCATGGGAACTGGCAAGCGGAATGAAGAATCCAATAGAGATTTCAACTTTTTATTCTTCTGCCGAAGGATTCCTTCCCTTGTGTGAGACTCTTGAACAATTCGTTGAAGTACAACAATTTGTTCCTTAAGCTTTTCAACCTCATGGTTTTTGCTTGAACCCGCTGGGAAAAAGCAACAATAGAGGATGAGTAGCGAGTCCCGAGACTCACCAAGTCGTAGATAGCATCGGAGTCTGACTTATTTGCCATACTATTATTTTCTTGCTGCAACATAGCACCAATGGCAGCTGCAGAAAGGACAGGAGGTTGAGATGTAGAAGAATGAGCCATTGAGAAAGGAATTGAAAACTTAAAGCGAGAATGTTGAAGGAATGCAGATGAGTTATAGAGATAAGAAGAAAACTTGATGCGGATTGGATGAACTTTAAGACTGTTTTTATAGAGATAGTATAAAGAACAAGACGAGCTATCATCCAAGTCAAAGAGCAATGTGTTTTTTTCCCGATCAGTGAAAAAGACATTTTTTTTAGAAACTCGGAGCCTTCAATCTCGTTTGTCAACAACATCAGGCGATTTGTTTCTATCTTCAACCGCACTAAATTCATAGAGTTAGGCCTCGAGGCTTTGCAGGACTTGTCGGGTCACGGACGGCTCTCTTTTTCAACTATCTACAGTGTTTTTTAACGCACCGTTTTCTTCAGTCTATTTACTTGCTGTCGATCCTTTTTAATGATGCCAAAAGGGGGAGAAGTTTTAGACTAGAACATTAATATTGTTTAAATTGTTAAACTTGTTATATATGCTTGGAATTATATTTATTTTTTTGCTTGAAAAACTAACGCACATTCTCAGGGGGAGCTTAAGTATTAATACAGGCTTCAGGTTCTATCAAGTATTTGTCATCATCAAAAAGGGGGAGATTGTTAAACCTAAGGTTTCAAGTTTTGTGTAATTATATATTTACACATGGATTTTGATGATAACAAATGAATTCATAGAATAAAGGAGTCTCAAGCTCAAGTTATCTACACAATGGAGTCAAGCACATCAAGAAACCAAGCATGAGCAAGAAGGGAGCAAGTTCACATTAAAGTCATAGAATAATGTTGTAAATCTCTTTAAAATTCGAAATTAGGATTAAGGCTCAAAAATTAATATTTTATCATAAAGCATTAAAATACATTTTCCACATGTGCATGAATATTTTGAAAATTAAATTTGAAAATTTTGAAAGATAATTGATTGTCATCTTTCACATGTGCATGCCATGATTAAAGGGTTGAACTTTGAAAATATTAAAGATGATTGATTGTCATCTTTCACATGTGCATGTTTTATTTGAATATTTTCAAAAGTGATTGATGCTTTTCTTGACTTATGCAAAAGGAAGATGCCTTTGTTTGAAAATTTTGAAAAGTAAAGTGTGCTCCTTTTGTCATATGCAAAAAGTAAAAGATTAGGTTTGAATTTTTTGAAAAGTAAAGTGTGCTCATTTTGTCACATGCAAAAAGTAAAAAGATTAGGTTTGAAATTTTTGAAAAATGAATGATGATGTCTTTGACATGTGAATCTTTTTAAATTTGAATATGAAGTCTCATATGCCTATAAATAGATCATTTGAGAGCTTCACATTTACAACACCAAGAGCATACAACTCTCATTCAAAGCTTTCATTCTCTCTTCTCTAAGCATTGAGCCTTAATCCTTTTCATTTTGAGAGATATAGGTTTGTGCTGTATTGTTCTTATTTCACTCATTGAGGAGTGTTTTCTGATATTCCTACCCACTATCAATTCTTGTATCAGTAAAAGGGTGTGTACAACCCTTGTGCGTGTAGAAAGTGTTCTACACAGGGAATCGTTGAATCACCACGTGTAAGGTGATTGCAAGTGTAGAGGGTGTTCTACACGGATCCTTTGTAGCGGTGTTGTTCAAAGGTGTAATAGGTTTTTACCTCCACCTGAAGGAGGTTGAATAGTGAATTCGGGGATCCTCAAGGGGTAGCTTGAGGCGAGGACGTAGGCAGTGGGGCCGAACCTCGTTAACATACTGAGTTTGATTCTCTCTTACCCTTACTCTTTATATTTATTGCTATTTCGTATTTTGTTTATATTTGATATTGTATATTTGATTTATAATTGTTATTTTTTTTAAATACAACTCAATTCACCCCCCTCTTGTGTTAGTCATCTGGGCAACAAAATAGAAAAAGAAAAGAGAAATTCACGTGCATGTAAGCCTTTGAGTTATCCCCATATATCAATTGACAAAAAATCTAGTTGTAAATGATTCTGTACATACATCAATATGCGCACCTATTTAATGCTATCCCCATTAATACCCAGATTGGTATGCAAATTCATATATACGTAACAAAACTCTATCATTGATCCCTATCAATAGCAAACTCTATCATCGATCCCTATCAACAACTTTCTCGTGCATGTAGGCCAATCTTTGCATCTTACCTTTGATTTTGTACGTCAAAGTCAAGACAGTACCGTAAGTATATACTGAGATTAATTTAATTTAATTTTAGGGAGGGACATATTATTAGTAGTTAGTGGTTATTAGTAGCTAGCTAGTCATGTTTTGATGCTTTAATTTTAATTTTTATAATTTTATACTAAAAGTAATCGTGTACTGTATTTTGAATTATTTGCATGTAGATCGAGCAGTTCAATAACATATAGAAAGAGATGGGTTTTGCTTGTTTAGTGGTATTGCTAGCTGGAATAGTGCAGTGCTAGCGAAGAAGAGCGCTTCATGTAACCATTAAGGCTGCGTTAATTGGATGCTCATGTAATCTTTGATGATTTGAGTTGACCTGTAAATAATAATATTTTATAGGTTCCATTGAAATATATTTGAATGTAAGTAAATTGATATTTGTGTTTGAATATATGAAATATATTGAGATGAGTTTAACTTTTTTATGAGAAGTTGAAAAAATAATAAATCTCATCAAATAATGCATTTGAAATGGATTGATCTCACTCTTAACAATCGAACATAGCCTAAAACTGTTAAAAGTGAGTGCACGTGTAGATTACAAAAGTAGCTTAATTTAGTATGTATTAATCTCATAAAAAATAGATATACTTTATAATAAAAAATAACTTTACAATCTAACGTACTATATCAAACCACATCAGTTTGTAGATTTATTTTTGTGTAATCCCTTTGTGGGTAAAGTATTTTCCTAAAAAATATCATGGTATGGAAGTAATTAATTTCTTTTGAGGAAGTCACGACATATATATAATTAGAGTTCTGCTACACATCATCTCTACAGACCACATATTATACTAGCTTATTATTATTATTTTATTTTTAAAATTTTGTTTTTATTCTTCTTAAATTAATTGAGTTCTTCTATTCATCATCTATACACCACGCATTTGATAAGAAAAAAAAATTATGTATGATTAATTGTGATGTGAAAATGATTAATAGAATTTTTAATATAATTAATACTAGTATTTTAACGTTTGCTAATATAAAGTTGTTATTTTCTATTTGGCCATAAAGAGTACGTATAGATCAGACATGCCAACCCATCGTCTCGTGATTCTCGTTGACCAAAAACTGTCAGGTCATAATTCATACATGCATGCATGGCCTTGAACAAACTATTCCAAGGTAGTGTGAAATGATTTATTTGACATATAAACGTTATTAATTACATTCATATTATGAACCGTACGTCAAAGTACTTTCCAAAGATAATACGCCAAATCAAGCCAGCCAGCTAGGGATCACAGAGATATACATACATATATATTTATTTATATATGATTTTCCCTATCGTAGTTTCTATCTTGTAGTGATTATACGTACATGCATATGATTAAAATCTAATTCATGTGCTCGACCAACTTAATTCATGGAGAGTTCCTGCTCACGTGCACTTCAATACAAGTTAATTAGAGCATTTATATATATATATATACATATATCTAATTATATGGCGACGGCCGTTATTAATTACTTGTATTATATATATATATGCTTCATTTATTGCATATGCACTGACACCATTAAATCACGGGTACAACGTCGATGTCAACGCCCATAATGCCATGCAATGCCCGTGCGTTTTCCTCTTTAATTTCTCGCATCTATGCTGCGAATAGCTGGAGGTCAAGAATCCAGTACATTATATGTACATGCATGTATATATAAATGTTGCCATTTTATCTTGCTGAGATGAACAGCGACGAGTTCTTCCTTCTAAACATATTAACCTAAGTGGATATTTAATTATCAGAGAACCAGCAATTAATGTCTATAGAAACTCTGGCAATGGCAGGCATCGACTACAGAGAGTGCAACATCAAGATTGATCAAGAGAGGGATGAGAAGGGTGGCAGCTTGGAACAGCCGCCACCGCATCTGCTGGCTGAAAAAAGGGATGAACATGATGTATTTGTGGCCAATAGAGAATACTGCATGAAAGCCAGGATGCGCGAATGGGCCAAAGCTGTTGCTGCAATGAATCGCACTTCGCTAATTAAAATTCTTTTAAATAAAGCCGCTGGCTGCATGCCTCTGTATAACTTGAGACTCGTCTATTTGTATTTCATGCGACATGGTAGTGCAGAAAATAGAATTGAGAGATAAGATCATACGATCGAGTAATGCCGCTCCCCCACTAAACCAGGAAGCTGCACTAGTACTGTTTATGACTCAATGGAGATGTTTTCAGGTTTTTATTTATTTTCTTTATTCATCCATTTATTGAGTTGGAGGTGGGGTGATCTAGTGAAACCTATATGCAAGGTAATCTTCAAATTAACAGCCCCAGCTAGCTAGCCAACCAATCCAAAGCCCTACTTTAAATTACTATACCTAAAAATCAAAGTCCGTCCAAGAGCAAGTCAGGGCATGCATGACTTGGAGTTTAAAAGAAAAAATGATTTCACTTTTTCGTCAGCGTGGGTACTGTTGGCCGTGTGCATGGGAACTGCAGTGATATTTCAATACGAGAGAAAATAATGATTCCTGGCCTCCTTGTAATGCATCGATCCTCAGTAATATTTGATTATTAAACTTACCTAAAAACACTTTAAATGTACTTTATACTTTAAACGGTACAAGGATGCATGGTACTAGATTTGTCTAATTTCTGCGATCGTATTTTGCGTGCGTTTGAGGCAGCTAGCGTTGGTTTTTGACAGAGATGATAATGTGATGACAAACATAATGGCTTGCAGTGTTCATGATCTGGTTTAAAGGCAACCAAACAAAAGACACGGAAAAAAGAAAAAAAAAAAACAATGGCAATTTAAGTATTAAAACAATTTTATCATTTTAAGATATAGTTACGAAATATATATTTATATATATTTTTGGACCAAAAATTTTGGTTTGGCTGAAAAAACTTAATTTAAAGTTTTGAATATATATAGTACTATATATGAGATCATTGAAAAAGTATCTTACAAATTCCCAACCTACTTTAATATTATTAGTGGTTAATTTCTAGTTTCATGAACTTATATTTATTCCGATAAATTAATTATTATATTAGCTGCACACAATTTTCTCGACATTAATGAATTGAAAAGAATTAGAAATAGAAATTATATGAGAACAAATTAATGCATAAATGTAATATAAGGTATATGTAATAAAATGCGTCAGGCGGCAAATTGAAGCTGATGATCACAAGCTGCTGCATCATGCCCTACAAGAGAATAAATTTTCTGGGACGAAAAATTTCTTCTCTATTTCTTCCCAAAAGGTCAATCCCAAAAGGTTTTTGGAGATGAAATTTTATTTTTATCTGAAAAAATACTTTGAGACAAAATCCAGCCCCCGATCAAACGCGTTTGAACGAAAATTTTTAAATTTGGAATGAAATGTTTTCATCCCAAAAAACTGTTCGAATGGCACAAGTACTGTTCAGACAGTTGGTTAGCTATTTGAACATTATCGAAATTTGATTCGAATGACATGACTTTATTTGATCCTGTTGGACTAGAGTGATTGTTTGAACAATTTATTTATGTTTGAACATATATATTTATGTTCAACCAACAAAATATGATCGAAGACCAATGACAAAAGTTTGAATTGAAAAAATCTGTTTAAATAGCTGGTTCGATAGTTTTGTTCAAACAATGTATAGTACATTCGAATGATGACAAATGAGTTCGAACAAATTATTATTTTTTCGAATGTTCAAACATGCAATCTCTTCGAACATAAAATTAATCTCTTCGAACAGGATGGACGGTTCTCAGTTCATTCTAATGGTTTTTGATTAGTCATTTGAATGGCAGCTAAAATGTGTTCGAAGTGTAATAAATTGTAAATTACCTTTCTAACTAAGTATTTTACGTTCGAACAGTACTAATGATATAATAAGTTTTAAATTCAAAAAAAAAAAGAAACTAATATTAAATATTATAATTAAAACAACACAATTGTTCAAATGTTGCATCAAGTCAGAATAAGTCAAAAGACATAACTAAAGAAAATAAGTTCTAGAATGGTGGTGGCATAGAGTTTTGGAATATCATTAATTGCTACTATTCAAACATTTTCTGGGAATGAATCTCTAGCTTCTTCTGCATGTTTTGGTCTAATCTCAAATCTATATCCGTTGCCTTTAATCTAATTGAGTCTACAACTCTCATTACTTGGACTTTAAATGTTCGATCTTAATCCTTGCTTCCTTTAATTTTCGAGAGTTGTTATTCAACCTGACTTGAGATGACGATGATGTTGAGGAAGGCTTCATGCAATGTTCTAATCCCTTCAAATATCTAGAACGTGGTCCAAAAACCTAAGAAAAGATCTGAACATTGTTCACAGATGATTCATTAGATGGAGCCGCAGCATTTTCCAGAAGTGATACCATCTTGCCCTATACAAAACATCATTAGAGATAGTATAAATAACAAAAATATTGTTATACAATATAAATAAATAAAAAACTAAACTTACATAATTTGCTTATGCTTCGTGACTGGTCCAATCACCATTAAAATTTGCATATGATTTAGCAAACAATTCGGTCAGATTATAGTCAGTATGACTATCTTAATTCTGCAAAAGGAAAATCTATATTATAGCTTTAATCACAAATTTTGATATGTTAATATTTAACAAGAACTAGTTTATAATTACCAATTTTTTTTATAGCCGATAAAAAGATCTAGAACCCATATGATGGTGTATCGTTAAATTTGCACTATTTACTTTGTTGATAGTACTTTGTTGCTACAAAAAAAAATAAACAACATTATTACTATATTTGTTTAATAGATCTAATATATACCATTAAAAAAGATAGAACCGAAATTAGTTGATATGCAGAATCTTCAAACATATCACAAAACTTCTCTCATTCGTTTAGTGGCATATCTTGGAATGAATTTTGACGAGTCTCTATTGCACTACTGAACTTCTGATAGTGTGCATGGCATCTACCTTTTTACATCCGAAATGCATTGGACATCTACTCATCAATCGTTAGTCGATCCTCTCGCCGACCAAAATTAAGTTCAAATTCATCCTTGAAAAACTAATAAACGATTAGTCCAAATACAAACTAATTATAAATTACAAGTTATACTTAATTCTTTTCTAAGTAACATATTACAGGACAATGATTTTTTATGTACTCTTTCACATCTTGTGGAACTTCAACCTAGGAGGATGTAGCCATTGGTGCATATGTGCAGGTAAGGGTACCAACATAGAAAACAAGCAAAGCTGCCGAATCTCCAAAGCCACCAATGTGATCATCATAAATATCAATTTTAATTTTTCTTGTTTTTCTTACTTTCTCTATGCAAATACCTCTAGTAGCACCTCGACCTCGATGAAGGCTTAAAACATCAAATTCTTTATGTTGTCCATCTGCCTCTAGAATGGAATCATATATATTTTTTGGTGCAAACTTTTGTACTACTCGTCATGGATTTCCGTACTCCAAATCATCTATATAAAAAACTTGATTTATTTGGTAAGCGAGAACAAAAGTATCATCCTCAAACCATGTGCAAAATGTATTGACACTCACAAAATAGTCATCATTATGCACTCCCAAACTAAGATTTGAGACATCCCACTGATTATATTTAAACAATCAGACCATATGTTCTCCCCATATACTTTAACCCAATGATATCTTCGACAACTCCATAGAAGTCAATGTTCTCCTCCCTGTGGCTTCCGAGTATGACCTCGCAATTTTAAATTTTTCTATATCGTTCTTTGTCGACTGTGTGAAATCTATATCCACGCATCAAACATGCCAAGTATTGAATGGTCCACATGGACGGAACACGTGTCAAAGCATACAGTTCACTTGAGATTTATTCTGAATTATCACCATATTTCGATACAACATACATCAATAAATTTTATTCTAGTTATATCAGTGTTAGATAGGAAAAAATCTATTTTAATAGTATGAAATTTATAGATAGTAGGACATTATTTACTAATACCATATGTTTAAACCACGTGACAAACTCTTCTTCATGCTTCTTTTTTACGTTAGTTACACCATCCATTCGAAGCAATTGAATATATTCATTGCACATATTCAAGTTTACAATTAATTCATATCGGTTATATTATATTCAAGGACTTTTAATTTATTTTTATACACACATATCACTAACCTCAAGTAGTTGTCAATCTCTATTAATTATTCAATATATACCATCGGGTTCTGTCAAACTCTCGTCCACATAGGTCATAGCCCCATTATGCGCCTCTTGGACGTATGGTTTGAGAAAATATGGAGAATGATGAATTAACTCCCAAATTTTCACCTTCATAATTTCATTTCAGTCGTGTGAATCTGGTATCAACCCCACTGAAATACATAAAATAAAATGTATCACATTCATTACCAATGTATGATTCTGCAATCAAACCTTCCAGACGAGCCTTATTTCCCACAGATCACTAAAGTTTTTTTAAAAATCGTTTAATAGGATACATCCATCTATATTGGACCAGACCAGCAACTAAAGCCTCACGATGCAGGTGCACAACCAAGTGAACTATTACATCAAAGATTGATGGTGGGCACAAACTCTCCAATTTGCACAATATGACTGCAATGTCAGCTTCCATCTTCTATTGCAAATGTCCTAAAAAATCTCTCTAATTCTATCATAGCTGCACGAACATCTCGAGTAAGCTTTCCACACACTCCAACTAGCAATAAATGTTACAAAAATAGATGATAGTCGTGACTTTTAAAATCAGTTATCTTCAAATTATGGGTTCGCACACATCTTGACATGTTTGAAGCATGTGACCCAATTTTTCAATAGAGGGGAGTGGCCTATCCTGACATGGTCAGTAAGTTTTATCGGGCAATGGGTCAGATGGAGGCTCTCATTCGTTATTCAGGGAGTGAGTATTACTATTTCAATAGGCATTATCGCTGATTTTCTTGGGATCTCCCGTGAGCTTGGTGTATACTATACACAACAACTGGCTACAAGGACAGATGGTGAAGATGCCATCGAGAATGGGGCTCCAGCAGACGACGGTCCCACGCACGATAAGATTCGTCAATTGATGCATGACGATTCAGCTCCTCCATATGATGGCAGCAAGATGATCAAACAAGTTGATTATATCACATTTTCAAATGTAGAATTTGATTGTCTCTCATAATATTGATCCAAGGATGTGACGCCCCCAACTCCCACGTACGGACACGTGGAAATCGAGGCGTCTGGATGATGACAACACGGGTCACACATCCCATCGCCAAGTATGTGTACATGCAACATGTGTACAAAATAAACCACGCAGCGGATAATAAAGTCTTATAACTAAGTACTAGAATTTTGTTTAAATACAACCAATTTGAAACACACGAAATAAAATATTACAAGTTCAACATTGTTTCAAATCCAAGTACATAACATAAAAACCAATAAAGATAGTATCCAAGGGTAACAACTCCAAATCAATACTCTGGCGGAGCTGCCTCCTCGGCCTTCTCCTCCTCAACCTCTGCATCAATATCTACGGTACCAAAAATAGTGCCGCAGGTAAGTAATATTCAAACGCCACAAGATAAAAATATATTACACTCAACAATATGCATGAAAAGATGCCAAATGCACATGTCCCAAAAACCACATTTTTCCACGCACACCAAAATCTCATTTTGGCCTAAAACATATCCTTTAAAATAAGATCTTGTCATTATCTCAGATAATGACCCAAACCAAGAAACCACCATTTTTCCAGAAAATGGATCTCAACATCCTCTTACAAAATCTCGTCATTTTCCCAGAAAATGACCCATATCCAATATCTAAACCAATTCCAATTAATGCATGCACCATGATCTCTCCTATGGATCATCCGCACACTCTGGCTACTATGCCACACCTCAGGTAACGACTATGCATGTGACATCTAAACAAACGATCCCAATCTCACGTACCTGGACTAGGCATCCTCTAGTCCCCACCAACCAAGGGACCACGGAGTCGACACGACAGCGTTACCATATTGTGCGATCCAGTCATCGCCCAGCGACAACCCAGGAGATGTCACTTAATATTATCTACTCCCAAGTGACCAGAAGAGCTCCACCGAGATAATACCCGATCCCGGCTTGGGGTCGTGATACACACGCACCCGAAAATCCATTTAAGCATTAAAATACAATTTTCAGTATCCAACACTTGTATATGTATGCACAATGCAATGCAAATAATATGACACAAATTAACCAACAATTCTCAACATCAACAACAAACAAACAACTCCATCCTCAAATCCATCCGACCCCCGACTCCTCGGACTCAGTCCGGAATAACCAACCATTAACAAATATTTACTATAAAAGCAATAATATATTTAAATATAAAATAAAGTTTAGAAAATACTTACAGCACTATATGATAATTTTTGAAGGATCAACGAGCTGCAAACGGCGAAGAAAAAGCAACGTAACAGTGTAAAAAATATGTGGCCGTGGGTTGTAAAATACCCACTTTTGAATGGGGACGAACCAAGACTTGGAATTGGTAGGGAATAGCTTAGATGTGTTTATGAAGCTAGTAGAAGTGAGGGTTGGCCGTGGGTGGCAGCGAAAACGGCAGTAGAATGCCAAAATGTGTCAAACTGCATTGAGCTCGTGGGGGCTTCTCCGGTGATGGATCGGAGCCAGAAATGGGTGCTTTAGGACGGCAAGAAGTCGGTGATTAAGTGGTGAAGAGATGGTGGCCGGAGGGGGAACGACCGCAGCGAAACGGCACAAAAACCATTCGGCTTGGAGGAGCTCGTGGCGGTTAACGGTGGCTCAGATGGAGGTGAAATTTGGTGGGGATGATCACCGGCCGGAGGGGAAGAAATCTGGGTGGGCGGTGCAGGTCACGGTGCAAGCGAACAGCGGTTCTGGGCAGAGAGAGAAAATGCCGAAAATGAGAGGGGAGAGAGAGAGTCCGCGCGGGAAGAGAGCCGAGGAAAGAAGGAGGAAAAGAAAGAAAACGAAGAAAAAAGAGAAAGAAGAAAAAAAGAAAAGATGGGGAAAAGAAATGAGGTCCAATCCTCACCTCTGGAGTCCAAAAACTGATCCAACGAAAACAATTTTAAAAGTTATAAAACAAAGAAAATAATTTAAACACAACATAAAACTAAATTATAATAAAAAACTAGTAAAAACTAACAACTAAATTTTAAATCCAAATACATGCTAAAATAAATTAAACAGCAATTTAGATTCAAAACAATAAATAAAACCCAATTAAAATCTGATAATTTAAAATAAAAGAACGATTATTTTAATTAAATTAAAATACTATTTCAATGAAAATACACATAAAAACAGGATATTACAGAGGAAGCACAAGACTAACTTCGGCATCAAACAGGCCGATTTATGTTACAGATAGCACGATGAGAGCCTTGGTCTGCCTCTATACTTTCTCATCAATATCCGATCTGAGTTACGGTATTCGAGTGGAAGTAGTCTATTGTATGCATTGATGATCTCTAACCTCCTAGTCCAATTAAGGGTTGATAAACTAATGACAGAGTGGAGGCAACCACAAATTGGACCCCTTAACAAGATCACCTTTAGCAAGAGTGAGGGCCACTTATGGAAGGCTTGCATTAATGTTTTAGTGGTACAAGATAGTGGCATGGAGCGTGATTTAGCTTCTACTGATGCCGGTGTTGATAGACAGGCTGCAGGGGCTACTGCGACAGAGATGTGATCTCTGCTCTAGGAGTATTGCACACTTTTGATCCAAGACATGGAGAGGGTTGTGGAGAGGATCATTGTGCCCATCATGATTTGAGTGCAAGAGATTGAGGGACACGTTACTACGATCTAGGAGGACCTGGATAGTTTTACACAACAATTTTGAGTTTTGGATCTAACTTTTTATTTTGTATCAAACATTGTCACTTTAATTACCATATCGTTTTTATTTGTTATATATAGTTACTAGCTTGTTTCTTATCAAAAATCATTTTCTTTATTTTACTTACCAGTTAACAATATAAAAAATGACATTTCCTAGAAAGTAATGTTTTTTAATTGCAAATTCTTATTTACCATAACAAAAGTCATTAATTAATCTTTAAATTAATTATATAAAATTCCTAGGACGACATATATATATATATGATATATCTTAATTTACCATAAATAATAATTAATCTACATAGGTAGATTTTTCAATCTTTTGAAAATGATAACTAATGGACTCAAAAGTTACGTAAACATTCGAATGTGAATTGCAATACTATTTGAACATGTTTGTGAATCTTCGAGCGATTTTTTTTTAAACACTATATTTCATCCCAGAAAGTCTAGTTTGAATAGATATTTATTTGTTCGAATATGTATAAAACCGCTACCATGTTTTGAGAAAAAATTTAATTTTTATCCCAAATAAGTACTTTAAGGACAAAATTTTATTCGTCCCTAAAAGATTTCATCTCTAAAGATCAAATTTCTTGTAGTGATGATCTTAGACTTTTGGGCATGCAATTGACTGATCTTTTAAATTCAACCTAGGTCATGTTGTTCATAATTTTTGTTTTTAATTTTTTGGAGTACATGCAATGTTCATACCGTACTATTTATAGATAAGAAGTTACATTCTTACATAAAGCGCCCTTCGATCGAGTTATTACCCGCGGCCCCCATTCCCTTTGATCAACAACTTTCACTTGCCAAACTTGGTAATCGACCTTCATATGTGTGGAGTAGTGTCTTGGCAGGTAGAAGTTTACTAGAAGATGGCTTATATTGGAGAATCGGTGATGGCAAGAGTATGAGAATCTGGAAATACAAGTGGCTACCATCACCTTTCAATCATTGTATTCAATCCCAAGTATCAATTCTTGGAGAGGATGCCAAGGTGGCTAAGCTTATAGATCCTGAGTCAAGATGGTGGAATATGCAGCTGCTAAGTTAGATTCCCAAGATCCCTGTCAGTTCCATTAGAAGAGAAGACAAGCTGGTCTGGTTCTATTCTAAGGATGCCAAATTTACTGTTAATAGTGCTTATCACCTCTACAGAGAGTTGCTTACCAGATTCAGTGCTAGTACATCGATTAGGAAAGGGAATAATGGGTTATGGCAATCCATTTGGAAGTTGAACCCCCCAAATTCTGTCAAGATGCATATATGGAAAGCTTGTCGAGATGTGATTCCTACCTTCTCTAATTTATGCAAAAGGAGAGTTATTGAAGATGATAAATGTCCTTTCTGCAAGTTGTATACAGAAACAGTGGGCATGCTTTATGGAATTGTGTAGCAGCACAGGATGCTTGGTGTGCTGGCTGTGTTAGGATCCAGAAGATGTCCTACCAGAGTAATGATTTTGCTGAAATATGGAGAGAATTCTTTCAAAAATTGAAGGAGGAGGAACTTGAAGTTGTTGTTGTGATTTCTAAACTGATATGGATGAGGAGGAATGCATTTGTTCATGGAAGGGATAAAGCCAACGAGGGTTTGTCATTGTTTCAATATGCACAAGGGGAGGCTCACTCAGAAGTTAGCTTGACTGCTCAGAGATGTGTCTGGTTGAAGCTACCCTCAGATCTATAAAGTCAATTGCGATGCAGCTATTGATGAGTCCAGAGGCAGGTTTGGGATAGGAGTAATCATAAGGGATTCTATGGTACAGTTTATTGGCTCTTGTCATGATTCTAGAGTTTGTTATGTAGACTCTCGTATGGCTGAATCTATTGCAGTGCAGGTTGCAGTAACTTTCTGTAAAGACGGGATCAGAAATTTATACTTGAAGGGGATTCGATTCAAGTTGTCAATTTCCTTAAGAAAGAGATGAATGACGGGAGTCTAGTGGGAGTCTTATTGGAAGACACTAAAATGCTACTAAATTCATTTGCTCAGTGGACCATTAATCACACGAGAAGAACAGGCAATGCTGCTGCATATTCACTGGCCAAAGATGCTTTGTCTGTTTTAGAAGCTGTTTGTGATGTTGATTTATTCCTGATTGTATTTTTACAATTGTTTTGCAAGAAGCTTTGTAGTTTGGTCTAATTGAGTAATAAGATTCCATTCAAAAAAAAAAAAACAACTTTCACGTGTACATCATCTTTACAATATCTTTGGACGTTTTGACTTCCGTACATACATTACAAATATAATAGTCTCTCTTTTTATTACTAATATAATTACTCTTCGTATTTCCTAATTGGCCAAAAAGAGTTGCCGTACTAGAGATCATCTGACGTGGCAATTACCAAATTGTTCTCGATGATTGACCAAAATCTCATGTCATATCATTCATGCATGCATGGCTTTGAATAAACTATATATTGATCAAAAGTAGTGTGAAAGATTTATTTCACATACAAACGCTATTTCTTTGATATTCATAATCGATGGCCGGGCGTCAAAGTATGTACTTTACAAACATCGATTAGAAAAAAAAAAAAAATGTACTTTTCAAACAGATTATATGCCAAATTTAACTCCTCGTGATCTTATCACAAACTAGGGAGAGAGGTAACGAATTAAAATGCCAAAATGGTATTGCATATGCGCTTAGATTATTGAAATCACGGGTATAACGAGATAAACCATAATGCATGCAATGCCCGTGTGTTTTTTCTCTTTAATTTCCCCCTTAATTCATACATATATATATGTATGTATATGTATATGTAAATGTTGCCTATCTTTCTGAGGAGATCAACGACGAGTTCTTCCTTGCAAACAAGTTAACTGAAGTGAATATTATTATTAGAGTTCAAGCAATGTCAATAGAAGCTTTGGCAATGGCAGGCATTGATTACAGAGAGTACTGTAGCATCAAGATTGATCAAGAGTCGGATGGGAAGGGTACTGGCTTGGAACAGCCGCCACCACATCTGCTGGCTGAACAAAAAAATGATCGTGATCATGTATTTGTGGCTGACCGAGATTATTGCATGAAAGCCAGGATGCGGGAATGGGCTAAACTTGTTGCTGCAATGAATCGAACTTCGCTACAGTATTTGAAATGAGATCAGCTGTATATTAGCCAATTATTTTGTATAGCTGATTATTTGATAAAAGATCGTGTATTTATTTAGGAGGTTTTAGATCGATCGACCGGATTCTTTTAACATCTACGCATGAGAGTTGTATTGATTACTTTAGTGATATATATATATATTTATATATGTCATTAATTACATGATGTTTGTAAAATTCTTCTTGTGAAATTTCTAAGATTTCAAATTTGTAGCAGCCTGCACATGGCTCTCTTGAGACTCATCTATTTGTATTTATATTTCATGCGAAATATGCACAAAATAAAATGGAGATAATATAAGATCACTCATACATGCCCCCACTACTAAAACAATAAGCATGCAAGTTGATCGATGTTATTGACTGATCCCTTGGATTGCATTCATAAACTGAATTAGTGTTAATTAATGGCTCAATGGATCGATATTTTTTGTTGGGTTCGTGGAACCTGGTTTATTTTTGTGGTGGTGACTATGATTTAATGACACAACCCGACAAGCTGGTTTCTTCATATTTTTTGACTGATTTTTTATAAGGTTTGGACGATCGAGTGTAGGGAAAAAGATTTTACCATGTTTATGACTTAAAATAGTCACTCGACATTTGTTCAAGCAAAATTTTGGCAAAAAGTTCACTTGAGCGAATAATGCGATAAGTGAAAAATTAGGCCAGCTTCCGCTGTATAACTATATAAATATGCATGTTATGAATATATAATATGATCATTCTGAAAATTGTAATTTCATCCCATAGTGTAATTTAATATTATGCAAGAGAATAAAATCCTCTACTATTCCGTGAACATAGATACATTGTCTAATCACATAAATTTTATGTCGTGTGATTGATTGTTTATTTTTATTTTTCTGTACATTATCGTTTTTCCGCAACAGGTTTAAGGATTTTATTCATTTATGGCGTTGGGCATGCATGGGGTCTATGCATTTAAACGGTGCATGAATGGTAATATTGCCCTACTCGTATTATATATGCGTTCCAGTACTTAACGTTGGTTTTCGACAGGGATCACGATCATAACTGATATATTATACAATATTGTGATAATTATTACAAACATAAGTAGTACTGTTACATAATTATTAATAATATTGTCTAATTTCTTCGCTGGCCTGTCGTTAATAAAACATAATTCCTGTTATGTTCAACGCAATCTTGTTCAAAGGTTACCAGAAAAAACATTAATATTAATAAGGACATACATATTTTTTTGGGTTCGATGAAAGAACTTTAAAGTTCATGTGGATTTAGTATATATAAGATCATTGAAAAGGTATCTTAATTACAACGTCCCCAACGTAATTTAATATTAGTGGTTAATTTCTAGTTTCATGAACTTATATATATTCAGAGAAATTAAATATTAGCTAGCATGCAATTATCTCAACATTAACGAATCCAAAAGATTAGAAACATGAGAAGGAATGCACGCATGCATAGCTATACGTAATAGAATGCGTCAGGCCGGCGGCCTGCAAGCTGATCACAAGCTCCATGATTTAATTAGAGACTTTTCGTCAATCGGCTTTCTTTCTACACTCACCAACCCTGTTCCTCCCTCCCTCCTTTAGCATCTTGGCATAAACAGAATCTTCTCCCCAGTCTAATCTTCTTTGTAGTCTCTCATACTCTTGCCTGCGAGTAACATCAATATGCTGCCATTTTCCCACCTCTCAGTCAACCCCTCTCTTTCCAGCAACCGTACCACCTCTGACATTGCAGGGCGTTCCTCTGGTGGTGATTGGGTACAAAGCAATGCAACTTGAATCATCATTTCCACCTCTTGAATGTCGTAATTCTTACTTAAGTTGGGATCTACAATAGCATCAAGTCTCTTCTCCCTCTCCAGTTTCTTGACCTTCCCAAGAAGATAAATACAAAATCTATTAATTAGCAGAAGTTAATTAATAGACAATAAGAAGGAAGCATTTCTTCATAATGTTCATATACAGGAAAACACCAACTTAATTGTGAAGTACAGATACAACAAAGTGAATGTGATGTCTTTAACTGCAAATTAAACATTTAAGTATAGAAGTATATGCACTGAGATAAAGAAGGTGTAGCATCCTTAATGGAAGTGATGGTACAAACGATTTTTGCAGGTCTCTTTGAGAAAGCCGAGAATTACTTGCAAGAGTGCAATCTAATCTACTCCACCTGTATATAGATTGCACTCGTGCAAGTAATGATTATACCCAAAATAAAACCACCTAGTCAAGATAACATGTTAAGATGCAATACATCAGTAATTGACAGCATGATAAAGAATTCCAGCTCAGCCGTGACTCACAACTCCATCTCAGCAACACACGACGACAGCAACAAAGAAAGACCTCACTCTCAAATACAAGACTCTTCTAGAAGCAATTCTTCTTGAAGATTTTATTTTAACTTTCTATAGAATATTCTGGGATCTCTGCTTGTACAATAAGGGAATATTTTTCTGTTACAGCAGCTCGGTACAGCTAGCTCTATGAATCATGCGCACCTCATGCTTGTAAGAAGGTCTGACATTTCCGTTACCTTCAACTCTATAAAATAAGCACACTGTATCACTCATACAAAAAATATAGAGAAATGAATTCATCCAAAACTGTTATCTCTACATGGTATCAAGTGCCATTCGAAGACTAGCGTCTCACCATGGCTGAAGAAACTCCTCCAAAAACCCCTTCGAACCCACCCTCTCCTTCCCTCCTTCCTAACCTTTCTCACCTTGTTTCCGTAAAACTCACCAACGATAATTTCCTCCGATGGCGCACCCAAATGATACCCTACCTCAAAGGACAGCAGCTATTTCACTACGTTGATGGCTCTGCCCAACCTCCTCCTCACTTCTTACCAGATAACAAAACTCTCAATCCTGCTTTCGTCACCTGGTCCCAAACAGATCAACTTATCCTCAGTGCCTTAATTTCCTCCCTCTCAGACAATTTAATCGCTCAAGTTGTTGGTCACACTACTGCCCGTGATGTTTGGCCTGCTCTGGAGAGGATTTTTACATCCAAATCACATGCTCGCATCATTCAGTTGCGTTATCAACTTGCTACTGTCTCAAAAGGATCGAGCTCTGTTTCTGAGTATTTCAGCAAGGTTAAACATCTATCTGACACCATGAGTGCTTCGGGTAATCCCCTTTCCGACTCAGAATTCATCTCTTACCTCCTTGCTGGCCTAAACAGTGACTATGATGCCCTTGTAACTTCTGTTACTGCTCGCATTGAACCTCTCTCTCCAGAAGAATTATATGGGCTCTTGCTTACCCATGAAACTCGTATTTCTCATTCTACTCACCTCCCTACTTCCACCAATTTCTCAGCTAATTATACATCAAACTCTCGTGGTCGTGGCTTCAATCGTGGTTCCCCCTCTAGAGGTGGTTACCGTGGTCGTGGTCGAGACCATTCACCCTCAAGTCCTCCCCTATCATCCTCTCCTTCTCCTCTGCCACACAACAAACCCACTTGCCAAATCTGTGGCAAGGTTGGTCATCTCGCCATTCGGTGTTACCACCGCTTTGATCATGCTCTTCAAAGTGATCCACCCAAAACTCTCACTATCAACTATACAAACACTTCTTCCTCTCCTGATATGTCCTGGTATCCCGATATTGCCGCCACAAATCATATCACCTCTGACTTATCCAACCTTAACATTCAATCCTCTCCTTATGGTGGCCACGAATAGATCAGGGTTGGTGATGGCAATGCTCTGCCGATAGCACACATTGGTGACTCTATTTTTCCTACTTCATCTACCTCTTTTCATTTAAAAAATTTATTACATGTCCCTACTATCACTAAGAATTTAATTTCAATTAGACAGTTTTGCATTGATAATTCTGTCTTCTTCGAGTTTCATGGTTCTCATTTTCTTGTGAAGGATTCAAAGACGGGGAATCTTCTTCTTCGTGGTCCCACAACTGATGGCCTCTATTCTTTTCCAGCTCCGGTTTCCACTCCTCAAGCTTTTGTTGGCGAACGTACCTCCACCTCACAATGGCACTCCCGTCTTGGCCACCCCTCTCTACAACTAGTTCATCGCATCCTCTCCACTCACTCTCTCCCTATTTCAACTCGTGACTCTTCACACAAGTGCTCAGCATGCTGCCAAGCCAAAAGCTCTCAACAACCATTTCGTGACTCTCATCAGCATTCCACCAAGCCTTTACAGCTTATATATTCTGATGTATGGGGCCCTGCCCCAGTTGTATCTAGAAATGGTTTTCGATACTACGTAGCATTTCTAGATGATTTTACCCGTTACACTTGGTGGTATCCTTTAATACAAAAATCCGAAGTTGTCAAAGTCTTCCTTCAGTTTCAAACACATGTTGAGTTACTTTTCAATTCCAAAATAATTTCTGTTCAAAGCGATTGGGGTGGGGAGTACAGATCTTTACATACTGTTCTGCAAAACAAAGGCATTTCTCATCGATTATCATGTCCGCACACACCAACAAAATGGTGCCGTTGAGCGTAAACATCGACACATTGTCGAAACAGGATTAGCTCTAATGTCTCACGCATCTCTCCCTCAAACTTTCTGGGCTGATGCCTTCCACACCTCCATCTATCTCATCAATAGACTTCCCACACCAATACTTCATCACAAATCACCATTTGAGAAGTTATTTTCCAAACCCCCCAATTATAATCTTGTCAAGGTCTTCGGTTGTACCTGCTGGCCTCATCTTCGGCCATACAACCAGCACAAGTTAGATCTAAGGTCAAAACAAGGCTTATTTGTTGGCTACAGTGATTCCCATAAGGGATATCGCTGCTTAGATCTTGATACTGGGCGTATTTACATCTCCAGAGATGTGGTATTTGATGAGCTTCGGTTTCCTTTTGCTCAGCCAGTCCATTCACAGCCCACTGATCCCAAGCCAAATTCTGTCACATTACCATCTATTCTTGGGCCTCCTCCAATTCATTCTAACTCCCAAAGGCCCATCTCAGCTCCAAGCCCATCCAATTATCCCTTAATTTCCATTAGCCCCTCTGCACCAATAATTCCAGCTTCAACACCGAATACTCCTTTCAGCCCATTTGCACCTATTATTCCAGCTTCCACACCGAATATTCCTTCCAGCTCATCATCCTCATCGTCTTCTCCAGTCACAACAAGGACCTCCTCTACGTCATCTTCCTCAGCTACCCCAGCCTCTTCTCCACTATCCTCTGCCGAATCTTCTTCCCCATCCCCAATCATCACCAGAGCTCGTACCAACACTCTATGTCCTCGCAAATTCACTGATGGCACCATCTTATGGCCACCTCCTCGTAGTCACCTCACCACCACCACTCAAATTCCTGAATCACCCACTTCCTATACTAAAGCTGTCAAACATCAGCCATGGAGAACAGCTATGTCTGACGAATTTCAAACTCTTTTGCAAACTCAAACATGGACCTTGGTTCCTCCTACTGGCATCACCAACATTGTCGGCAATAAATGGGTCTTCCGCACCAAAAGGCTCTCTGATGGTTCCATCGACAGATACAAAGCCCGCTTAGTTGCTAAGGGCTTTCATCAACAGGAAGGTATTGATTTCTCATAAACCTTCAATCCAGTGGTTAAACCCACTACAATTCGTATTATTTTGTCTATTGTTGTTACTGAAAAATGGTGTCTTCGGCAATTAGACATTAATAATGTGTTTCTTCATGGTGATCTTCAAGAACAAGTCTATATGTGTCAACCAATTGGTTTCGTTAATCCTGATTATCCCAACTACGTGTGTCGCTTGAATAAGGCAATTTATGGCCTTAAAAAAGCACATCGTGCTTGGTTTTCCAAATTAAGTAATCGGCTTAGTGAGATTGGTTTTGTTGCATCACTTGCTGATCCATCTTTGTTTGTCTACCATCACAACTCTGTCATCATTTACATTTTAGTTTATGTTGATGACATCATTTTGACTGGCTCATGTTCTAATGCCATTTTCTCTGTTCTTAAGTCACTCAGTTTATCATTTCCATTAAAGGATTTGGGTAGTCTTCGATATTTCTTGGGTCTGGAGATAAATCAACTTTCCAATGGTCTTCATTTATCTCAAAATAAATACATCTGTGATCTTTTACAAAGAACAAACATGGACCTCGCTAAGCCTGTGAAATCTCCCATGGCTTCTTCCACACGTCTTTCTCTCACTGATGGTCCTGATTTTTTTGACCCAACTTTATATCGAAGCACAGTCGGCAGCTTACAATATTTGTCTATCACTAGGCCTGATGTGGCCTTTACTATTAGCAAAGTTAGTCAGTTCATGCATGCTCCAAAAAATTCTCATTGGCAAGCTGTAAAGAGAATACTTCGGTATCTCAAACAAACTGCCACTCTTGGTTTGCTTATTAAGCCATTCAGTTCATATCATCTTCATGCCTTTACCGATGTCGATTGGGCGGGGTGTCCGGATGACCGTCGCTCAACTGGTGGCTATTGTGTTTTTCTTGGCTCCAATCTCATTTCTTGGAGCTCCAAAAAGCAAAGAATAGTGGCCAGATCAAGCACCGAAGCGGAATACAAATCACTTGCCAACACAACTGCTGAATTGCTATGGATACAGTTGCTGCTCAAGGATCTTGCTGTATTTCTTCCTCAATCTCCCACCTTATGGTGTGACAACTTGGGCGCTACTTATCTCTCAGCCGACCCGGTTCTCCATTCACGCACCAAACACATGGAAATTGATTTTCATTTTGTTAGAGATCACGTTGCCGTAAAAACATTGCATGTGGCTTTCATTTCTTCTCATGACCAGCTTGCCAATGTACTTACCAAGCCTCTACCTTCATCTCGGTTCTTGACATTACGATCGAGTCTCACCATGGTCCCCATGTTGGACTCGCGGGAGGCTGACAGCATGATAAAGAATTCCAGCTCAGCTGTGACTCACAACTCCATCTCAGCAACACACGACGACAGCAACAAAGAAAGACCTCACTCTCAAATACAAGACTCTTCTAGAAGCAATTCTTCTTGAAGATTTTATTGTAACTCTCTATAGAATATTCTAGGATCTCTGCTTGTACAATAAGGGAATATTTTTCTGTTACAGCAGCTCGGTACAGCTAGCTCTAGGAATCATGCGCACCTCATGCTTGTAAAAAGGTCTGACATTTCCGTTACCTTCAACTCTATAAAATAAGCACACTGTATCACTCATACAAAAAATATAGAGAAATGAATTCATCCAAAACTGTTATCTCTACAGTAATAACTTGCAAATATCAGGTAAATTAGATGATCAGATATAGGAAAATGAATCAGAGAATCTCTTCAATGCCAATAGGGCATAACCTGAAACAGAACACAGGAATACTCATCACCCAATTAAGTTAACATGTTAACATGCAATACATCAGTAATAAATTACAAACTCAGGAAAACATAGAAAATCAGAAATTGGAGAATGATCAGAGAAACTCAAAGGAATCACTGACAAGATATTTCCAATAAGCCCCACCAACCCTCAATCTTTTTTCTAGAATTTAACACACGGGAAAAGGAGAAAATAAATCTTTTTTTTGGGCGGGGCGTTTTTGTTTTTGTTTTTTTTTTTTT